>CM068371.1:147504327-147759830 GCA_034769895.1 Magicicada septendecula
TAAGAGGCTTTAAATCTGTAAATCTTATTGGTTTCAACGAAGGGGTGAACTTGAATCAATGATTGAGCAGGGTGATAATCTTCCTACGGGCTTTTTTACTTTGAGTGCAGCTGATCTTTGGTGGCCTGATCTGGCACTACTCATGGGTTGTAATTTCATGCAAGAGGAAATGTTAGATGAACCTAGAATCGCTCAGCAAAGGCAAAAACTTATAAATGAGAATCCCTCAATTGTTAAAAATTATTTTTTGTTTCGTGCAACTTTATTCATAAAAAATGCCGTTTGTAAGATATTCTCAGTTTCAGATTATTGGTTTTGTTTCGAATTCCAGCATCGTGGATGGTTGATCGTAGAGATGAGTTGCAAAGGTTGTGGAATATGTCCAATGACAATTAATGCATATTGTACTATAATGTAGTGTATTCAATTAAAAGTGTGTATCATAAAAGATATATTTTGTTGATTGTAAGCATATTGATAAATAAATGATTACGAATCTATTTATCTAACGGATCAAAGACGATTGATTGTAAAAATATTGATAAATAAATTATTACGAATATCAAATGCTCCGCCCATTTGTGTTAGCGACACTCCTATACGCTGTCCAGGCAGTGAAGGCGGCTAGAGGATTTGGAGACCCTTGGCTCACGCACGCACACTGGCAGGCCACCTAACAATAGACTGGGGCCGGCACTTGACCTGCGCTGCTGTCTTTTTAAATACAGTTTACTATAATAAATTAAATTTTGTTATTCTGCTTAATCTTATAGTTTTGGTCGTTCCATTTAATTCAGACTGTGATTTCGTTTAAAATAAGTCCAAACACGAAGTTTATACAACGATTTTCAAATGTTTTAAAATATTGTGATTGCTAAACTTCTGAGAATTATTTACGCGACTCTTATTAAAAAATGTTATTATTAAAAACTAAGATTCTGATCATTTAATTTACTTTTCAACTATTTTTCTAAGACACACCATTTGGATGCTAGAAGCCGGTTAAATGGCCCTATGGTTCATTGTTGGAACTGCTAGCGGCCGATTAAATCGGCCCGTCAAATGACACTGAGAACTGCCAGCGGCCGATCTCACTGGCTTTTTGTATATTCATCGTAGCGACCAGCATGACAGATGATCAATCGTTTGCCTTTACCCAGAGGGCCGCCCAGAGTACCTTGGATAGTGCCATCAGTCCAACCAGTGTACTCATGTTTTCATTGATCCAGGTCTCGTCCAAAAATATAGTGTTTTTAATATTTACTTCACGCATCTTTCTTAAGAAATGACACCTTAACAGGGCCACTGACGGCTTTTCCATGAGGATTTTTCTGCTGCTAAATTTCTTGTACTGAAATCCCATGTCTGATAATAGCGAGCTTAGTGAAGATTTTCCTCTCATATACAGTCCAGTTTCTTGAAGTGACACACAAAGTTGTCTGAGGGTAGGCGCTTCTTTTCGAGCATAGTAGCTCAATATGTGATGTCGAATAGCTCCTTTGTCGACGTCATCCATGTCTGTTACTGGCAGCTTTCTCTTCAAACCTTTCTTCCGAGGAGTATGAATAATAATATTTTCCCTCTTGGTGCTGTTTAAGGTGTTATCTTGCTGATCGTCCTCAGTTGTGATTAAATCAATATCTTCAACTACACAGGGATCTTCTTGATTTTCCAAACTTTTTTTAATCTCAGCGTTGATACGTTGTATTGTTCTCAACGAAATGCCACAAGCATCTGCTGTTCTCTGCATTACTTTCTTAGTATCAAGTAAAGGACCTCCGTTATTCGTCTCTTTCTCAAAATAGAACAGAACAGAAGCAATCATTGTTCTGCATTGAGTATGTAAAACTTGGCGTTTTTTACAAGAACTCATAATCACAAATCAACTATACACTAACCACAAATGAACTGATTCACTCACAATATACGCGACAGATCTGCTCTCTGACAAGACTGGCTGGCCTCACTACCCCGTGCAAGCTATTTAACGACTAATCAGCGGGTAATCAGTGACTGACTCGGGGTACCCGGTACACGAGCAATGACCTCTACTGTTTGTTGGTTTGAGGGTGAATCACCCTCTCTATATGGAAAAATGACAATAGCGACCAAGTGTAAACCAAGTAAGGAAGGGACGTCTCTCTTGCATGTTACTGAAATCTGTAATATCGGTAATTATTTTCCAAATTACGTGATACAATAATATACATTTAATTCCTGACGCTCAAGTTATAGTTAAAGTTTAATAACATGGACAGTAAATTTTTAATATATTTACATAGATACATATCACATTTCATTTTATGTGTCTGCAAAACAATAATATATAATATTTTTATAATAAATAACATTTTTAAAAGTTCGTGCTAGTAAAAAGACAAACAATTATTTCGATTACGTATAACAACTATTATTTCATATATTGTTTATTTGAAATAAAAATATGAGGTTTGAAAATAATTTTTATATCTGTATATTAAAATCTGTTAAATATCTTGATTAATTTTTTCAGTATTATAACAATAAAGAGGTGGGTCGTCAATCTGCTCTTTATCGAGTATCACAATCGGTGAATCGGAACAGTTAAAAAAAAAAAAAAGAAATGGCCAAGGCCGATGCCAGGAATTTTAAGATTCTCGTAATTTCGAGGTCAAGTTGTAAAATCAAAAATCAATTTGTAAAAATATTACATATTAAAAGGAGTGTCACAGAAAAATAGTTCAAAAATAAATAAGATGATCAGTAACTTAGTTTTTAATAATCATCATTTTTAATAATAGTCGCTTAGATGGTGTTCTAAAGTTTAACAATAACAATAGTTCAAAATAAACAAATAAATGTAAAACATTTGAATATTGCCATAAAAACTTCGTGTTTGGACTTATTTTAAATCAAATTACAGTCTGAATTCAATGGAACAATCAAATTTAAAAGTTTAAGCACAACAATAAAATTTAATTTATTGTAGTAGACTGTAACTAAAAAGACAGCAGCGCAGGTCAAAGGCCTGTCCCTGTCTATTGTTAGGAGGCCTGTCAGTGTGTGTGTGTATGAGTGAGGGTCTCCTAATCCTCTAGCCGCCTTCGCTGCCTGGACAGCGTATAGTATAATGTTACAATAGTTCACACAAACGTTAGTGCTGTATTGTGCAAAAGATGCAATAGTTTGGTGCTGGTATCTGATTTCTACTAGGTATAAAATTTGGGAAACTGCATTCTTTCTAATTGTACTAAAGACAAAAGTTTATTTTTGTTTTACTTGTGAAAATTTCATTTCTGGATATTGCAACACAATATTAAATTATACAAAAATTATTTTTTAGAATAGTTTAAATTATCCTCTACAGTTTTTATTCTGTACTTGTTCTGTGGACCTTATTGGCGTTATCCACCAAGTCCGCATTAATAATTCCTTCCTTTCCTGGGAGTTTGTGTAGAATACGGCTACTATAAAAGGTTACCGTACATACAGTTACTGTTGTTTGGTATGCAAATTCCTTCTCAATTAAAAAACAAACTAGGTAATTTGCTGTATTTTTCATAAATACGTATTTACAAAAAAAAAAACTATACAAAAAAGGTAGCTTGGGTAAGGTTTGCATAGCCAGTTAGGTAAACAGTCCTTTTATTTATTAGAAAAAAACTTTATTTTCAAAAAAACAATTTGTATAAAATTCGGAATATATAAATTTAAATTTGTATAGGTTTCGGAACTGAAACCTGTTTAAGGAATATTGAAAAATTTGATGTGAATTTTTTTCACAATGTGCGATAAAGAACCCAACTTGCTTGGTCCTGTAGTAGGCCTACTCATATAAAAAAACTGTTTTTTAAATTTCATAACTGCCAGGAACCAGACAGTGAGTATACCTGTATACAGTATGAATAAATATACCAAATATAAATAAATAAGTACACGGAACTGTTATCCAGATTTTAGTTTTAAACTGCTATCTGAAATCGTACCACAAAGTAGGGATGGCAACGATATATCGATAGTTGAAATTTATCGATATATTTCTAAATATATGGATATATTTTTTATCGATATACGTTATTTATATATATTTGGATTATATCGATACATCTCAAAAACGCGATATATATCGTTTTTTTGTTATTGATTTAAAAAATGTAAAACATTAAATTCACTTCTCTTAAAATGATGTTTTAATAAGGTTGTAACAAATTGTGTTTTAGTACTTCATTAATAATGAGATTAATTTATTACTATCTGCTATAAACAACGTCGGGATTTTATAGGGATTTTTTGTCGTGCTTGTGCAACACTGCATTGCATTGGAATTGGAGTTGGACAGCAGTGCAGACTGAGAGCTTGCTGTCATTGGCTCATTGCAGATATGTGATAGTGGTTAGCCGGTAATTTATTAGATTACTTATTACTGTTAATAGTTTGTTTATTACGTCATTAGCTTTAGCTTATGCTGTGACCGAGAGCTAGACTACCTATAATAGGTTAATTTTCTGAGACATGATGTCTCCTCCCAAAAGCGACGTTTGGAAATATTTCGAGGTCCCGGCTAAAGGTGAGCGTATTGCGACGTGCAAGACCTGCTTGAAGGATTTGAAAACATCGGGTAACACCACAAACTTGGTTGCCCATTTAAAACAAAAGCATCCTGTTTTGTTTTCGCAGTTGAAGTTGGCGCCGGCCGGCGTCGAGAACTGCGACGAAATCGACAAGGAAGGGAAACACAAAATCTCGACTTGACTTTTCGGCTCCGGTAAGTTACGCTTTTATTTTTTAAATTAGTATCTTTTCTAATAGTATTTTTCTATTTAACTTAAAGTTTAACGTCAATTTTTTTTTAAGCAACCCCAAGTTAATGATAATTTGTTGAATAACAATAATATTGATCACATTTATTATATTTCTTATAAATATTTACCTACTTGATTATCTAACTTTTTCATTTCCAATCAGTCCACTAGTTCTGCCAAAGACCCCGCCGACTCGGATGTTGAAGAAATAAGGATTGAGAATGAGACGGTCGACGACGACAAGATCGAGGGCATGATGTGTACTGCAGGCTCCTCAGATTCAACAAAATCAATCATCAAGATTCTTCAGCCGACTATTTCTAAAATGTTCTCCTCTGTTTCTTCATTTGTAGGTATAAAATTAGGTTAAACTTTTATATTTTTATTCATTCATCTTATGTTTTTTTATTATGTATTTGTCACTAATAAACTCTATTTTATCCAGACGGAGGATCACAAAATATAAAAATCACCGCTGCTATAGCTGAATTTGTCGTCACGGACAATCTACCATTTTCAACCGTGGAAGGAGTTGGATTTTTGCGGCCGATGAAAACTCTTTCTCCAAGATATAAGGTGCCAGTCAGAAATAGTATTAAGAAATTCATTATTAAAAAATATGAGTCTGTCAGTGTAATTTTTAAAACAATATTAAGTAATGTCAACAATGTATCATTGACAACTGATGTACGGACTGACTTTCAGATGAGGAGTTATTTGGGTGTAACAGTACATTTTGTTCACAATTTAAAATTAGTATCCGCAACATTAGGGGTAGTAAATCTTGGGGAATCGCATACAGCTGATTATATTTCCAAAGAATTAGTGGAGCTTTTGGGACATTGGGAAATTCCCCACGATAAAATCCTCGCCTTTGTTACTGACAATGGTGCTAATATGGTTAAAGCCATCACTACCACATTTTCATCTAACCGCCATGTTCGGTGTTTTGGACATACATTAAATTTGGTTTGCAAGAATTCTCTGCAAGTTGATTGCGTTAAAGCTATAATTGCTCAGGTCAGGGCTATAGTTATAGGTATTAAAACTAGCACTAGGGCCAGTGATGAAATGAGAAAATATTACATCAAAGAAGGGGTTCCAGAAGGTGATATTAAAAAAATGATTCTAGACGTAAAAACAAGGTGGAACTCAACTTATTACATGTTGAGAAGATTTTTAGAAGTATTGCCAGCTGTGCGTCACTTATCTTTGATTTTAGTCGATTTTCCTCCAATGATTAGTCCTTCAAATGTAGAGGTATTAAAAGAAATATTATCAATTCTACAGACTCTCGAAAAAGTAACCGTAGAGTTAAGCGCTGAGAAGTATGTCACATTGAGTAAAGTTATCCCAATGGTAAAATGTTCATTTCAAATCTGATTTCTGACCATGATTCAGATCATGGCACTGCTGAGCCATCAACTCTTGATTTATGGGCCCACCACAAAGATATGGCTCACAAATCAAAGCAAAAAGGGAGTTCTGATGAGATTACCCAATACCTTGACACTCCCGTGTGTGATTTAAGTCAAGACCCTATAATAGTTTGGGATGACATGAAAACAGTGTTTCCGAAATTATTCAGATTAGCGGAAAAGTTTTTCCCTATTCCGGCCACCTCGGTACCTTGTGAGAGGCTATTATCCAAAGCTGGAGCAACAGCTTCTCTAACTCGGAACCGGCTTAGCCCAAAAACTATTTCAAAATTACTATTCTTGCAATCATTACCTGAAGAAAATTTTTCGTAATTTTATTTGTTCATACTCTCTTTTGAATTAAAAATAATGTTACTTTTAATTTTTTATTCTTATGTTTCTTTTAATAATTTTGTGTTAAGCTTATTTATATTAAATGCCTATTTAATTCTATTATTTTAATTGTTAAATAAACATAATATGTATGTAGGTATAAAATTAAGGTTGGTTATATTATAATTATATGTTATTATATATTTTGTGTGCTAATAACCTTAGCTGATTTTTAAAATTAGGTTTAATTATGTTATGTGTAAGCTTGTGTTTTGGATTATTTAATTTGTACCAACCCAATAAAAAATATTGTAAATAAAAAACTGTACCGACCAAATAAATAGGATGTAAATAAAGAACTAATTTTTATGCACTGAATTAACCGTTTATTTAGAAATCATGATTTTAGGGTTCATTTAACCAGTTTACCTAAAATGAATCTCATACTCTTCACATAAACGTCTCCATAAAAGAATGATGAACATGAAGTTATGAAAAGGTACACAAATAAACAATGGAGCATTGAAAGTCATAAGATCCAAGAGGTGTTCTACATTTACCGATATATCGTAATATATCGATATTTTTCAAGCAATATATCGGGTATATCGATATAGCTGTTACGATATATCGGAAGACCGATATATCGATATACCAATCAATGTTGCCATCCCTACCACGAAGTGAAATTACCTGGCTTGACATCTACATCTACTTATTCAAGTTAATCAGCAGATGTGATCCATATCAAACAGCTACATTTAGCTAGAGCTCTAATTTAGTCATACGTATACGCAGCACATTATAAAGTAGAAACGTATACACGCATTAATATAAACTTATGCTGAGTTAGTTAATACAGCCTTATCTTCATTTATTTGTTTTGTTATTTAGTAATTATAGTAATTTTATGTCTCTACCCATTTAGATGTGTAATGTAATAAAAAAAGTAATATACAGTGTAATGTAAACTGGTCTTAAGTACTATACCAAAAACTAATAAAGTAATCCAAAGGTTGTAATCGTACTCTTACTCTGTAGTTGTGTTAGGTTATTCGCGTTTGAAACGTGTTTGCTGTGATGGTTGTAGGGGTTTTTTTTTATTATTTAACATTTTTGTAGTATTGTAATTGTTGATGAATGTTGTATGCACAGATGGTTGTCTTTTATGTAAGGAGACTGGTAAGCGTGATTTCGGTCATATACAATTTAACAAAATTAGTTTATTTGAAACAACATGAGAACACGTCACGTACTGAAATAATGAAATGAAATTGTTTAAAATGCTAGTGTTTATATATAACTGTGTGTAGAAAAAAAGATAACGTGTAACCAGAGTTCTACGTTAATCATATGTCATTATTGGTTGTTTTATGTAGTTGGTATGTGAAGTCCACGTAATAAAAAAAACCAACTCGAAGTAAGGCGAGTATTATTGCCTCTTGGTATACATGTCTCCCTTTCCGTGGCAGAATTCGTTTTTCACTAATGCCCGGTTTTGTGCAGGTCACTGGAAAAACAACCAACGGGAAACAGCATTGTGTTTCAATGCTGTATTGCTATAAGTAATTATGCATTTTTTTCGCAACTTGCAAATAAAAAGTGCGAATTTTTCGCTTCCACACCTAGTTTTGGCCTGTAGTTTACGTAGAAACCAAAAAAACTGGGTTTTTGCAAGTTTTTATGGCTGTCAGGGACAAGGCAGTCACTCGGTAATTACCCTAACCAGTCATTGACAGTTAAGCTGAACTTAAAAGGTATATATATATTTTTTGTGGAAAAAATAAAAAGTATTAATAACATGAATAATTGTGAGTGAACACACACACACAACTCACAAATATAATATTTATTTCTTCGATTTCGTTGTCCATGACGTGTCCGTTACTTAACTAAATATCACTATAGTATTGAGGACTCGGAACACTAAGTTTTTTATAAGTAAAAACGTAAAGTTTTACCTTACAGCCTAAACCGGCTTTCACCTTTAGAAGCTAAAAGTGAAAGCCGGTTTAGGCTGTAAGGTAAAACTTTACGTTTTTACTTATAAAAAACTTAGTGTTCCGAGTCGTCAATACTATAGTGATATTTAGATAATATTTATATTTTATTATGATTTAAGTGAACCACATCTTTTCAGTTGGGGTTAAGTCTGAGTTAACAAGTGGAAGCCAAACTACTGTATGGGCATGCTGTAATAATGTAGTTGTTGCATATAAATTAAGAACTGATTTATTAGGCAATATAATTTTGATTTACACCAATTGGTAACATTATTTTTATTAAATGGTAGAGGTTGTCAACGATAGAGAAGCGTATGCGCAGTGAAACATGGAGTGTAGTAGTGGGGGGAGTGGGTATACCTACCAATATTGTTGTGTACCCCCACCTTTCTCCCTACCAGCGCAATTTGAGCTTCTCTAACATTGACAGTCTATAACTGTTTCTCAGAAATGATTGTTTTTCTCACTGAATCATTTTAACTTTGCTGTTTTGGGGATGCCACCGAGTCAGGATCCTGTTGTGGTAAGACATATTGTCAACTATGCACACTGATTTTTCTGGTAAATTTAGAATAGGTAGATATTCTACTTCTCACTGTTAAATATTACTGAGCTCCATTTTTGTAACAAAACAACACAAAAATTGTGGCAGTTGTATGTGGTAAGGTTAAGAAATTTCATATGTTTATGTATATAGGCTAAATAGTGTAGCTATCGACTGGTGCATTGTTGGTCTCAGCCTGGTCACTTCGTAGTGAAAACATTCAGTCCATTAATAGACCTATGTAGACAAACTTTGTATAATATAGTATCAATTATCTGAACCTCAAATATCTAAACTGTGAAATATCCAAACTTGTAAAAGAAAAATTTGAAAATACAGTATTTAATTACCTTGGTGAACAAAACAAAAAAAAGGAATTTTTCAATCTAATATTATGCATTTTTCATTCTGTTTTTCATGCACTCAGTTTTTTCTTATAAAATGTGGTTTTTTGTCATGATGGGTAAAATTTAAATATAAACTATATTTTCTGTAAAAGACCGTGAAAGGTTATTGATATTGTAGCAGTACATATCATCACTCCACAAACATCAACAAGTGACATTCTTAATCAATCAAATGCTACCAGAACAACAAAAATTTAAACTTTGAAGGAGGAAGTAGACCAAATAATGAAGAGAATATACCAAATGAAGAGAATAGAAAATAGCGCTCCTGATTGAGAAAAATAATTAATGAAAAACAATATACAAACCCTATTCAATGACGTAAACCATGACATTAAATGAAACTTAATTTAAATAAAAGATATATAACAAAAAGTAGGAGAGTGAAGTAATGACCAGATGATTGTAAATAATAGACTAGTGTTTAAAATAAAATCCAAAGATTAAATGGTATGTACAACAAAAATCATTTTATGTTACCCAATGACAATGAAAAAACAACTGAATAATTGATAAATGTATTTAAATTATGAGAATTACTGAACAAGGACATTCAGGGTAATAAATAATAAACGATATAATTTATGAATAATCTACAATATATAAAATATATAGTGAAATGCAAACATGTAAACTGATTGTAATCAGAAAGTATCAACAATGGTCAACATAATCTAGCCCATAAAGAATTTACACTAATAAGTACTAAAATAAGAAGTAAAAATCATGTAAAACCACTGTATGTAATACTCATGTGAAACTAGAATAACTAAAGACAATTCTAATTCAGAAATTAGATCAATTAGATGTAACAGTTGATGAAACTAATGTAAAACAACATCAAGCATAAAACAAATTATAAAAGTACACATAGTGTATAATTAATCACAACAAATGTACAAAGTGTAACTATCGGTAAATAGTCTTCAAATGATCAGTATATAAAGGACTAACTATTGGTGAAGAAACCAAATAATATTTATACTGATTAATCTATTATTAATAAAATATTAAAGGAACATGACCAATGGCAGTCAGATGCAAGTTCATTAATCACAATTACAAATAATTTAGAATATCAAGCAAGGAAAATGTATTGTGAAAATTGTTAGTAAGATATTCAATTTAGAATAATGTAATAACATACTAAACCATGTATTACCTAGAATTAAGAGTAATTACCATGATGCCTAACTGTACACCCAAAATTATGTGAATTTCATGGGAAAATGTAAGAAAAAGGGCCTCTCTTGGACAAAAGTAAATTCACCAGAAGTTGAACCATGTAATTAACCATAAGTATGAGACGACAGTATCAACTAGTGAGAATAATTAATTATGTTACAAGTAAAAATAACCGATAGAGTCATAGGCCTACAGAAGCCTAGCAATAAGTCAATATTTGAGGCAAAAAGGTATGTAAAGGTAAAACAACATGTTATAATACTTGCTAATAGACGATGACAATGATTATGAACCAAAATATTAACTGAATAAAGATGTATTTGTATCAATTTAAGGATAAATGACATGATGCATGCTTGTGCAAGAAGTCATGGGTTTTTTAATAGCAAAATACATTAAAAATGGCATCAATGAATCCAAAACAAAGCTGACCAGAAGCTGTTATGGTTGTTTAGGATTAAGTGTGACTTATTATACACTAATAAGATGCATGGGGGTGAGTGCATTTTTATTCAGTGTTAAACAACAGTGATCGGTAACGCACCATATTGTTTCATAACAAACAATAATATTAAATAATTTTTAAATAAAATATTTTAAATAAATAAATAAAGTACACCCGTTATTTATTATAAATTGACGTCAACGCAGTTAAGACCACACCCCCCCAGAGATTAGGATAGTTACAAATGGCACACCAACGTGTGGCTTATAACCAATCGAAACCACCAGAAAAACTCGTTTTATTACAATACTAGCAGGTATCTGCGGCTTCGCATGCGAATATTTGTATATGATTCTTGTGGTAACTGTCGAGTTAGTAGTTTGTAACCCAGTCTGAGGATCGACTAATTTTAATGTAAAATGATAACCATCTTCTCCTCTGCAAAACATTAAAGGGTACTGTAAAGCTTCATAAGCTCGATGTGTTTCTGCAATTCGATGTAGCGTATGATCCCTCGCACGGATAATTATATCGAGTTTATTGCATTCCTGGTTAACTAAAACTACTGCCACCTTATTAGTTGTCGGTGCATTGTAGCGACACGTGTGCTCTTCATTATTTTTTGTTCGATCAGCATGAATCACAATATTGTACTGATTATTATTCGCAGATGTTACAAATTCAAATGCACTTTTCAGTTCACTAACATATGGGTTGATTGCGTGTAGTAAATTTTGAAGTTCTGTTACTAATGGCTTATCCAAGTTACGAGTATGATCCATTCTTGTTTCAGATTGCTGTAAATAATCAGCTATGAAATACACCTGTAGAAATTTTGGTACTTCGTTTTGTGTGGGGAGTAATGATCCCATGTGGTGATATACTTGCCCTTGAATTTTGAAAGTAGGCATGAAGCTCCCTTCGACTATTTCATTGGCTCCGAATGATGTAAATTGAAAAGCTGAATTGTACGATCTTAGTGCATTCAAAAATTTTTCGATAAAAGATGTTCTCCATTTAATAATGATTTTAACGGTTCTGGAGGAGGAAGTATGGGATCTAATCGCATTTTTCCTGCAGAGCAACATAATCCATGTGATTCTTTTTTCCACTTTAAAGCTTTGCAATGAGGGCAAACGATACTTGGTAACCCGATATCTGTTTCGTTCATGTAGTTAATAACTGGCTTATAATTGAAACCACTATTTAATTTTGCGTTCCATCATAAAGTAGGACCTCGTGATCTGAGTCGCTTGCCTGCATCTTTGTGCCGCTAATCTATTTTCACGAATCATAGGACTTTCAACCCGTGAGACTTCTTCTAATCCAGATCTTTCTGAAGAGTTTCCAGGAGCTGATTGCATTTCGACTCCTTCGACGTCATTTTCAGATGCTCTAAGACGCCTCTTTCGTTCCGCAGCAGCAGTAGATCTTCCTAAACATGATCGTCTTTTTGGCATTGCAAAGCTAAGAAAAGGGAAATGTATTTATTTGATCTATACTAGTAAATCTCTAGGGGGCAATTAATAATTTATACAATACAATACATATTGCTTACCGATGACGTAAAATTAACAAAAAAAGGCACTGATACTACATCACTGACACTCATCGCATAATTCTCGATAAAGTAGGTGAAGTATAATTTTTGACAATTAATTATTGCTACTGCACATAGTGTAACGTCACAAAACGTTCCATAATATTAAAACCACCAGAAGAGTGAACAGTGGTAAATCCACTATCTGCATAATATGACACTACAATATAAACAGACAATTTGACAGAGACGAATTGACAAGACAAAGTTTCCCAAATAGACTGTTAAGTGAGCCTAGTAAAACATTTGATAAACCAAATAAAATAAAATAAATAAGGTAAAAGATGACAAGAATGATATTTGTAACATGTAGTATTATTGGAAACAGCACATTAGCTGAATAATGTCAAAGTACTGATTAGAAAGACAAACATAAAGAAAGATATTAACGTTGTAATAAAATAAAAAATCTCTATTACGTGTTTATATTTATATTTGAAATATTAAAAGTTGTAGTGGTTGAAAATTGAAAGTTACTAATTTTATAAAGTAATTAAAATGTAGCATTAGATGTTATTAAAAGTGTGTTTACAATTGCAAAAATTATAAGTGTCTGAAAAGAACTCCTTTAGATAAAAAATAAGATAATTGCATTAATATTATTTGAACAATAACGTTGCTTAAATTTAAAAATAAAGTGTATTAGCTGGTCGCTTGATGATGGTGACCGTCGTGTTGATACTAGCAGCGAAACTCCTCCTCCAGGTTGACAGTTGTCTAAGTACGTAAAGTCTAGTAACGTCTGGACAAAAAAATTAATAAAATACACTTCCACGTACCTGTTCGTGTTTCTGGAAGTTCAGAAGTTCAATAAATCAATAAGCTGCCAAGACGGTTTACAAAACCAGCTTACTTTATCTACAAGGTTAGGTTACCTTGTTTAATAATGGGCGCCACACAGGTTTATTTCGGGAAAATCCCGTGGAAAACCCATTAATAGAATCAAATAATAATTTAAAAAAAACTGAAATTGCGTTTATTGACTTATGGCAATTCAATTCAACAATATACGATTGCAACTAAGAGTTGTTTTGATTATTCTGAATGAATTATTTATCTATTTTTTAGAAATAAATCAAGTCAAGTTATGCTGCTAATAACTGGGTTTTATTTGTACCCTTGATAGTGAATTCAAACAAATATAATTAAAAGAATACATTGATGTACAATTGCAAATATTTTGTTACATACCCTATATGACTGGCTCAGAGCATAAACAATAATTCTGGTTAAGTCCAGATACTCTTTACTTTAAACATTAATATTATTTATATCTCGGGCGTAAGTTCTTTGAAATACAAAAAAGAATGCTCATGCCTACACAATAGCTAATTATTTTATAATACAATATCGACTAGTAATGCCTTTTAGTTTACTAATAAAAAATCGAACCTATTTTATAGGTTAGGCGCTCGTCACGCTTGCTTAATTATTCACAAAGTTATATATTGAGATCACTTATGACTAACATCATTCTTAAACAGGATTGACAAATCCATTAAATAAATTCAGACATGGTGTAATACAGAAAATGTTTCAGTGTTATGCGTCAGTACAGATTTGTTTACAAAACATATAGGTTAGTGCACTCAGTGTAATGGAATAAATTGTCACGCATTTACCTTTGTGTTTTTAATCTTTCGATTAAAATTCAATTAAACACATCAATGGTCGGATTGTAATGACCATTGTTATTCACTACACACGCACTTGAACAGAGAATATTGGTCCGATTCTGACTAAAAAGGACCTTATATGATACTATCTAATTATTTCTCCTGTTCGATATTTTCCCGCACTAAATAAAATAATACTTCACTTCGATGCACTGATTCTATGTAGAGTATCTTGTAGTTACTTTTTGTTGTTGCCGAAATAATTCAATAGACGCACTATTGCAATGAAGCTATCAGTTAATAAAATTTTGATGAGACGAGCGTACCTTCCGCTCCGGATGAACGTTAAAAGTGTTTAACGGTAATTAGCCGCGTGTCTTTATATACCCTCTGCTTTGATCGGGCTTAGGCAGTTGTTTTATTTATTAAGCTATTTTCTGATTGGCTTAGCCAGGCGTTACGAAAGTGACGTATTGTCTTTCCAACTGTCACTAACGGTTTTTTAACCGACTTTTCGCCAGAATGATTGACAGTCGTCGTTGTTGTTAGTGTTGATAAACAGATTTTTATTTTTTATTCACAAATGATGCTAACGCATGTCACACACTTATTATAGTTGCGATCGGGGTCGTATCGCTATCAAATTAAAGGATATTTTTTCCTCTTCAATTTGATATAGTTTGACACTGGTTTATTTACACTTTCACTGACATTTTTTAATAAACAATGTTCAGGTATATTGCTTCGCGCTGTCGTCTGCTAACGAAGCCGGCGACGACTTTCTCTTATCAATACATTGTTTGGGTTCCACATCGCATTTTTCACTTAAACGTCTATGTTGGAACACTAATATATCCGTCCTTATACTTATTTATTGAATATTATGATTAAATCTTAACTTATACATTGCTATTAACTATACTTACTCCCTATGACATTTTGTTTCACATTATTTTGCTCCATGCTATTAATTAACAATTGAACTATTAATTGTATAACATATTAATAATGCTTATCGCTATGTTTGGTACAAAGATTGTTCAGTGTATGTGATTTACACTTCTAGTACTTTCTACTAATCACCTTACTGATGATTGTTTGTTTTAGGCATTGCCGAGGCATACCGTTTGCATCGGATTTCTGCTTTAATAATGTTTATTAGTTTACATTTTGGTACCTTGATGAGGTAGCTTACTCATAGAAGGTTCCCTCTTACAAATATTTTTACTTGTCATAAGCCCATTTGAGGCTGTAATACAGCTTCAATCTTATATTGTGGCCATATCTAATCTTAGTCCTTGGCATTAATAGTTACTAGTCATAGTTGATTTATTCTCAGCCAAATGCTGATGCTGATATCACATTATTCAGATTCTTATTTAATTATTTTTATTAACATGTCACATTCCATTTAAGTTATTCATTGACTCGCTTGACAGCTTAAAGTGAATTTAATTTGTCCATTAGTTTGTGTCAGTTATAGTATGGTTGTAGTGTCAAGCAGTGTTTAGGTTTACTGCTTCTTGTGGCACTTCTTCTTCTTTCTTCTTCCATGGTTCCTCTCTTCTGGCTACTCTTATCATTATATTATCTACTTACATTACCATCATGTATTTATTCAATCTAAGGGTATATGTCTAGGTTATGTAACACCTGGTCATGTTACAATGTTAATCATGAACTATGAGAAATAATAAGAGAACCAATTGTATAAGTTATAATAATGAAATGAGCTAAAGGTAACAATCAGTGTAACCACTAAATGTATCTACACAATGTTATAAGAAGATAAAATATGTAAAGAAATATGATATAGTCAAGGAACAAAACCTTATAATGAAATAATAACAAACCAATGATGACACAAATAAACCATGAAAATAAGAATCATGTAGAGACCCTACAAAACATAGGGAGATATTATAATATAAATGACAATAAAGGTGTAAATCACCATAGTATGAGTATAGAAAATAAGAAAAAAATGTTGAAATAAGAATAGTCAAGTAAGGAAGTTTATAATCAATAATCTACAAATGTGTACTAATAATTAATATTGTTCAGCTGGATACAGCATTTATAAATAATAATGTGTTCATTTGAATCAAATAATTATGTTCAGAATAGAAATTGATGATGTTAAATAAATATTAAGAAAAAAGTTAAAAGTAGGATCTGCAAGGCTTAGCAGACGACGCATGTAAACAATGCATTATTTAGAATAGGCTATTATTAAAATAGAAATTATTAATGAAAACTATAACCAAACTGGCATCAAGTCATGTCAAAATAATGAGAAAGAAACAAGCTATACAATGCTAATAGTAGAACCTAATTTGTACTTAAAATAACAAAGATATAAATGTTAGCATCATAAATTTTGTGAATTTTGAATAAATACAAAAAATAATATTAACAATAAAAACAGACGCCTCCAATACAATTATGTAATGGCTATAAATAGAATGACTTCAAAATGACATCATGTTCAACCAATCAGGAATTACCTTAGAAAGCAGTTAACACCGCTAAGTGGCGATCTAAGAAAAGTATATATACAAACGCACGTGTAAACAAACCACATTTTGTCACTTTCCACCCAACCAGCAACAACGAATCCAGACCAAATTATCGTCAAAATTTATTAATCAACAAGAAGGAAGAAGTTTAATTATAGTACAGTGCATTGAAACCAGTAGTGATATCTTTACCAGAAGTGCGATTTAAAAGAAGGAGGTTAGGTGCAATACCTAACCAAGCAAATTATTATTCAAGAAGAAAGTATAATCGTTCATACGCGTAAACAGTGCAGTGAAATCACGATTAGTGTACCAGATCGTGAAGTGTGTTAATAAATAATCCATGAGATTATAATTCAGGGAGTACTGTGCAATATAATTACCTTGTTTATGAATAAAATATTAGTGGTATAGAACATAATACACCTGTATACTGACACAAAAAACAATAATACAATAAGTACTAATCACTGTCTTAACTTTATTTAGAGGAATTATAATATTCCGAACATAAGAATTCCTGTATTAGCGTTACCGTAACTAACCTCAAATTTGTCAATGTTAAACGAACTTTTCGTCAATAGATTTAAATGATTAAAGGTGTCTAACCTATTAATTTAGCTTCTTGTAATAGCATTGTATCGTAAAGCATTGGCGTTTTATCCTGTAATTTAAAAGAAGTCACCCTTGAGGTACCTATCTAATATTTATAAACAAACAATCGATTATTGTTAGAGTTATCATTGCAAATCAACTGGGTTAAAATAATTAAAAGCCGGATGATTTGTAATCCGTTAGTAGTATTAAATTGAATGTATTTATTTGAACCAAGTAATAGTGAGCAGTAAACAAATGAATTGTGAACCAACAAACATTGTCAGTAATTATTTAAACAAATGATTGATTCTTTTTTAACAATTAACGAGCTACGAATTCAAAGCAAGCAACCAGTTAAGTTGGCCACTATTCAGACAAGTGAACCGCCAACAGTTAGAAACAAATAAATAGATAAGAGGGAAATTAATTCCTGATATTATTTTAATCACTCAATCAACTATTAATTTAAATTCAGTCAAAATTAATTATTATATTATTCAAAAAAATTCTTTTTTATGGAATATTTCTCAAGAAATTCCATATGGCGCCCAGGTAAAATTCAAATGTGCTCACTTAAAAACAAACAGTATAGTCATGCTGTTTTAAGAAAAGTGAACAGTTTACAGACAAACAGACCAATTGAACTTCCAGTACGACACTAAAGGTACGTGAAGGTTTGAATTCTTTAAATAACTTTGTCTAAACTACACATTAACATACACAGACGATATAATTCAATGGAAGTGCTAACGAGCTTCGAGAGCTCTCCAAAGCTGTTTACATTCAACTAACGGGGATTACAACATTTAATTACTCAAATATAAACAGCCATTATTTACACAAGATATCGTATTTAAACCGAACTAATTAAATAATAATTAAAAAATTATTCAACGAAACAGTGTTAAATGTAAATTCAGAGTCAAGAGAAGTGAGATTAATAATAATCTAAAAGCAAGTACGTAGAGAATATATAACATATATATAACTAAAATAAGAGTATATTATAAAGTGGCGACCAACTAGTGCGGCTTTGAGTAGACGGGAGAATATTTTATTTCAATCATTCTACTATAGCCCGGCAGTTACAGTAAGACGACCATGCCTCACACACACGGTACTAGATCGAAGTCCAGACAGAGAGAAAACAGACACCGAAGCGAACATGGAGGTACAGGAAGAACAACCAACAACTGAAATGGAAATTACAACAGAAGATACCCTGGAGAATCAACCTGAGAGACCCGCACAAACCGAAAAAACAATCGACGTAAGTTTACAGGACGTGATAATGATTATGATGGAACGATTCGACCAGATGGAAGGGAATAGTAAATCACTAAAAGAAGATTTAGGTAAGAAAATAGAAAATACTAATACAAACATGGAAACGCTAAATAAGAAAATGGAGGAGAAAATAGATGACGTCAGTAAGAGAATAGAAGAAAACAACGGAAAAATCAATGCAAAAATAGACGGGGAGATAACTGGAGTTAGAAGAGAAATAGCAGAAGTCCACGAGAAGTGTGAGCAAAACCACCAGGAATTAACACATACCAGAGAAGAGATAGATGGGCGAATTAACAACCTCGAAGAAAATACAGCAGTTAGACTGGACTCTCTGAAAAGAACGACTCAAGAGGAAATATGTCATGTTCGGGAGGAGAGCAAGAAAGCGCAAGAGGAGATCCTACAAGATGTCAGTTACAGGGTAGAGAGAACATTCCAGGTAGCAAACGAATTAGATAAACGAATAAACACAAATAAAAGCAACATAGAAGAAATCCGTCAGCGAGAGCGCGAGTTACAAACCAAAGTGGATTCATGGCAGGACCGACCAATCCAGAGCACTCACACATGCCATGGTGACAATCAAGAGGTCATCAACTTTAAAAACTACAGACGCAACCCGATGGAGTTCCTGGAACGAATGGAAGAAACTATTGAGAAAACGAGAGAGACCAGATGGAAAGTTATACGGGGAATGATAGACGAAATGTTCAAGGAGACGTACGATAATTGGTGGACAGCAGTACGACCCGACATCCCAGACCTAAGCGAATTTAAAAAACAATTCAAGGAAAAGTATTGGTCAGAGTTAATGCAGAACCGTATCCGCATGAATCTATCCAATGGGAAATATGACGCCTCCAAGGGACAATCCCCGACATCATACTTTCTAGGAAAAATATGTCTAGCACGAAAATTAACACCACAAATTCCAGAGGAGTGTCTGGTAGAACAACTATCCCGACATTATAACAAAGAGATAGAGAACTCCAGCCGATATAATCAATTTAAGAAGATCCAGAATCTGGCAAGCTTACTGGAAACTTGCGAGCAGACAGGACAGTATCGTGATTATCAGACGGTTAATTACAAATCAGACAATCACACCAATTACAACAGACAGAATAACCAAGACAATGGGAACTATGATCGCCCAAATAGAAACAACAATAATTATAATCCGCCACCTATCAATAACAATAAACAATACCGGGGAAATAACCCAAACAACAACCAAGGTAACGGTAATTATAGGGGAAATAATTATAACCAGCGGGGTAACCAAGGAGGAGGAGACAGGAGAGATCAGAATTATAAACCCCAGGTGAATTATACCGTGGCTAACAATCAGCGACAGTATCACTCAAGATCACCAACGCACAATAATTACCACAACCAAGCAAGGAATAACAACCGATCTTATGGAGGAGATAATGGACTTGTGAACAGCGATCCTGATACTAGACAGGAGACACAGACCAACCAACCAACCAACATACCGAGGGACCGAACTAGCGAGGTAACCCCTCATTTAAACTGAATGCGGCAGTGAAAACTAGAGACAGCCCGTCACTGAACCAGTCCTATGGGGAAACGAGACGAACGACACAAAACATTACTGACCAAACAATAACCATAATTACCAATCATTATCTCAAGGACATTAGAGAAGAATTGTTAGAAGAAGATAACCATATGATAAATAATAATATTAATAATGAGATTGTTCATGTAAAAGCTAATTTAAATGGAACCCAGACTACCATTATAGAAATATTCGTAATAGACACAGGATCAAATGTATCATTAATTGACAATATCGAATTAGAGAGAATCCAGCAAAATAGTATTATACCAATACCCACACTACCTATCAATAACATCATAATAGTTGGAGCTACAGGGAGACAAAATAAATCAGTAAAAAAGCAAGTGTCACTTGAACTCAGCAGCAGTGAAGTAACAATACCATTAGGTTTTCTAGTCGCCCATGGATTACCATTCAACATACTCATCGGATGCGACATACTGAGACAGCATACAGCCATCATAGACCTGAGAAGAGGAGTTGTTACACTAACATCAGAAGATGGAACATGGAGAGCTGAAGTTATTGATACACACAAAAACAATTCAAGTAAGGCTGATTGTCAAATAATCGAAAGTCATTATTGCACAACCAATCGAACTTTAACAATACCACAGTACGAAGATGACAACCCAGAACTATGGCTGGATAAGCTAGAAGAAATCTGAGATTTCCAATGGAACAGAACTAGAAACCAAGTCAGTGAAGCACAAGCAGAACAATTGATTGGAATATATAACAAGTACCAAGATATTTTTTCCAACGCTCCAGGTAAAGTCAAAGATTACCAGTGCACAATTAGCTTCAAAACACCTGTAGATTTCCACAGAAAATCATACCCAATTGCCTATTCCTTGAAGAATGAAGTCATAGAAGAACTCAACCGGATGATGGAAAATGCCATCATAGAGTACAGTCATTCACCTTACACACCCTATAATAGCTGTACCAAAGAAGAATGGCAAAGTCAGAATCTGCTTAGACGCCAGGGAGATAAATAAGATGATTATAAACGACAGGACATCTCCGGGTGAAATCGAAGAAATTCTCAAAAAACTCCATGGCACCAAATATATTAGTTCATGGGATACAGTATGCGGCTACTGGCAGGTAGAGCTACACCCAGACAGCAGGAAATATATGGCTTTTATATTTGATGGTAGGAACTATCAGTTCAAACGCCTGCCTTTCGGTTTGATAAATTCTGTTGCAGTATTTGTGAAGATAATGGTTCAAATATTGAGACGAGAAGTTTTGAAATTTACTACTGTGTATGTTGTAACAATTATCTGGTGTGTGTTGACTTCCTTAAAGCCCCGTCGTTGGGTTCGTCAATATGTAACGAGTAATCAGGGGTGCGCCCTTGTTCAAGCCCCGCGATGGAAGCCAATATGTAACAATTAATCTGGGTCGTACCTGTTAAAATGTCTCACACTTGTTTATTTTGTGTATTAGTGTGATTGTAGTGTGTTTGCCTCACACTGGTTGTTACATAAATCGACGTCACTACTGGAGTCCGTAGCGTTGTCAATGTCACCAGTACAACCTACCTGTTAATTCATAAGGATTACGATTCCCGGGTGGCGCCAAATTGTTTTGTTAAAACAATTAAAACATTTAGTTTTTAAAGTAATATGTGGTATTAGCATGGACAGCTGTGGCGTTCGAATTATTCCCGCTGCTACACAGGTTGTCGACTCGGCCACTCGTGACAAGCGCTAGTTGTCTATGACTTAAACTTCGCTAACACACATATATTTACAACAAAAATCCTATGAAATAACAAGATAGTATTGTTCTGTACTGCGTTTTTTAATACACATTTAATTATTAATAAACATGACAATTGAATAATAAACAAATTTATAATATTATGCTCCGGCTTAGAGCTTGAAACACAAAACACCTCAGGTTGGCAAAATTGATTCAAAACGCTATCATTCAGTTGCTTCTAACAAATGAATATGTTTTTACAATCTGGGGTTCTTTTGATCATGAAAATAGACATAAACGTTGATTACATGAAAAGAAAGTACACTATTATACCTTATAGGTACTTAGGATTTATAATGTGTTTGTACAATTTGTTCTGTAGTGTCGTATTTCTGTTACAGTAGTTATGTTCACAAATAAGGTTATCTTTATAAATGTTTTTTAATATAAGTAAGTAAATTATGCCTTTACCTTTGAAAGAAAATACTGTTTTTTAAATAGTGAGAAATTTTATCATTTGAAAATAATTTAAGTGATTTGGGGTTTTTTAGGAGTAATAAATTATTCGGTACTTATCAGTTCGTCTCACGTTGAAGGGTCATCATGGGTAGGCGTGTATTTTTCGAATTTGGGCTGGTTGTAGGCTTCCAGCATCTTCTTCAAACTGGTCTGGGTTTTTTCTTTAATTAGTTTGTTTAATTTCATTCCTGGTCATCATTAATTCTGTACAGATCGACGTCTCTTCACATTGGATCATTTTGGTTCACTATTCGACTTGTAATTGTTTAGATTAAAGTTTTAGTTTGTCCAATTTCTTGCGTGGCATACCCACGCTTCGTTTCTTCAGCGTCTGTATAATTTAACGGAAAAATAAGCCTCAAATGACTCGTTGTCATAGTAACTAATAATTCAATGCTTGTTTAATTACTCTTTACTTACATTGTTAGAGATATTTGAATTTTTATTCAAATTTATTAAGTATTTTCCCAATGATTTTATTCCCTTTTACTTCCTTTGGGATAATAAATGACATCACTATTATTTTTCTTTCCTTTCAAAGTTTACAATGATACCTCATAAGGTCATATTTTGTTACACTTTAACTATAGTCTAATTAGTTGACATTTAAAAAATAACGTCTTTCTTGAATTAAATTATTACAATAATATTTCTGTGTAGAAATAACTGATATACAATCATTGTCCATTCACTGTTCTTAGATTAGTAAGATTTTTTATGAAATTGATACAATTTGCGTTCGAAATGTTCTTGGCAGTTAACTGTTTTCCTAGTTACAAACAGCCATGATTGTTTTCTAGTGTATTTCCCTTTTAAATTACATTCTGAATTCAGCCTGATGGGCTTCATTTATTTGTTTGTGTTTTAATTATTATTCAACATACATTTTCATTGCTTTTCATTTAAAATATAATAGCTAGGTTTATGGACTGTAAGTCCCCTTTCAGTCATATTCCTTCTTTAACATTGAATCAACTATTCTTTATTAGTCATAAATTATTCTTAGTACTAACATTGATTTCTTTCTTGTCTTATAAACTAGGATGATAAACATTATTACTTTCTTTAATATTATGAAGGTTGATTCCCCTTTCAACATGGGGTGTTGTATTCTTTATAATTTGAATCTTTAATAACAAACTTTACTTCTATCCTATCATGCCATGTTAACACAAGTTATGGTACTGGGCTTTCTCCCTGATATGTCACATGCTTCCCTTATATTAATTTTAAATACGATTTTTAATTACATCTAGGTATTCAACTAATTATAATTCCACTCCACTCATTGGTGATTTATCAATGTTTTAAAGAGTGTCTATTTCCTTAGCATTCTAATTTGAATGTTTCACATTCACTTTCACTATTTTTAGGGCATTAACACTTCACTAAAACACTTCACTTTGGTTCACTGTTTTGTAATTAGTGTTATTTAATGGGTAACCCCTATACCTACTCCTACCATTTCTCACTATTTTTGTTTTAGTATTATTTTTACTATAAACAATATTAGGCTAGTGGTGTTTTGGGTTGAATCTAACCTTTCTGACAGGGTTAGTGTACCCTTCCTATACTACATTGTTTTACAATTGTATTGTCTTAAAAATTGGATACATATGTTAAATTAATGCTAATAATAACATTGGTTTTATCAATATATAATTATTTAAGGTTTATTGACCGTATTCTATCTTTAACATACAATCTCTCCCTTTTATATATGTGTGTTAGTTTCCCTTGGGTTTTATCTGTCTCCTCTTCATTCTTCCTCTTCTTCTTCTTCAATAATCTTCATCTTCATTCTTCATCTTGGTTTGGTTCTCCTTTAGTTCTGTGTCCATCATTGTTTTGTTAATCACATTTTCTTAAGTATGTTTGGGTTGTCGGCTCAATCATGTCAAAATATTTACATTTTAATAAGTATGTTACGTGGTTCCCTTCTTTATGTTTATGTTTTTTGGCTCAATCACTTGGGTTGGGTAATATCGTTGTACGTCATGTCAAAGTATTTACATTTTAATCATTTTTTACACATTTTATTTCATATGAAGTAACTTTTATATTAAGAATTATCTTTTTTATTACTGGTACGAGATTTGGCTTAATTGTATCGTTACAATGTTGACTTATTAGTGACATCATCTAACTGGAACGACCACTGTGATAGGGTAGAGCAAGTATTAGAAAAGCTTTCACAAAACAACATAACACTTAAACTGGATAAATCCCAATTTATTGCTAATGAAGTGAAGTTTTTAGGATTCAACTTAACAGAAAGAGGAATCTCTCCATCTACAGAAAAGGTAGAAGCTATCCAACATTTCCCTACACCTAAAAACAGGAAGCAGCTACAATCTTTTTTAGGAATCTGTAACTGTTACAGGAAGTTTCAGGCCAATTATTCAGAACTAACTGCTAGATTCCAGAAGCAGTTATCATCCAAAGGCAAATGGACTTGGGGACCAGAACAAGATGGAATTTTACAGTCAATAAAAGAAAAATTTTTGGAATCTGTCATGCTACATCACCCCGACTTTACTAAACCTTTTTACCTAAATTGTGACACCAGCAATGTGAGTTTAGGCGCTGCACTCTATCAAGAAAATGAAGAAGGGCATCACATGGTAATTAGTTTCGCCAGCAGAGTGCTGAACAACTGTGAACGACATTACAATACCACCGAAAAGGAGTTATTAAGTGTTATTTTTGCCTGCTACAAGTTCAGAACATATATATACTTGGGTACCCTGTAACTGTAAGGAGTGACCATAAATCTATTTCATTCCTGACGCGATGCAAGTTGAGCCATGGAAGAATAACTAGATGGGTACTGGCATTGCAGGAGTATGATATTACATGGGAGTATATACCAGGCAGAAAAAACGTAGCAGCTGATGTCTTATCCCGCATCAACATACAAGATCAAACTTTTGACGGTGAGAAGGAACAGTTAGTCAAAGTGTACCATATCATTAAAAGTAGAGTAGATTTGGAAAACATTCTGAAAGAAATTAAACACAACAAAAATCAGATCCAAAATTAGTACACATCCAACAAAGAATACAGGATGCAGATAACACAATTACCCAATATTATTGTTTGCATGATGATGTACTGTTCATTAAAAATACTCCAAACCAAGAAAACTGGAAACTAGTTATCCCACCAACTATAGAAACACCATTAATTGTAGATTACCATGTCAGGTATGGACACATGGGAGCCCTAAAGGTAATTAAAGCTTTGGAAGAACAAGTATATATTAAAAGCATTAACAGGAAAGTTCAACAGGCAATACAATCATGTCACATCTGCCAACTAGTAAATTGCAGTAACGAACGAAAGGAGGGGGTAATGATACCAATAACATCCAATCATAAACTCGAGAAAGTGTTCCTAGATTTGTGTGGACCATTTCCACGCAGCGGTGGAAGACACCGATACAAGTTTATAGTGATAATGTTCGACCGTTTCAGCAAATATACCAAAATTGTATCCCATAAACAGAGCAACTACGAAGAAAGTGTTAGAGATAATCTTAGGACGCTACATACTAGAAGTAGGATTACAGACCACGGCATGCAGTTTAAAGGAAGAGAATGGAGAGAACATCTTTTAGAACATGGCATCAAAACTTATAAAACCTCAGTGTACCATCCCAACAGCAACCCAGCCGAGAGAGTATTGAGGGAAGTTGGACGATTATTAAGGACTTACTGTCACGATCAACAAAGGAAATGGCAGGAGTACTTAGCTTCAACAGAAGAATTCCTAAACTTAGCATACTATAACACGATTGAAGATACACCATACACCGTGATGTTTGAAAGACCTCCGCCCAGAGAGATAAATGACATCATTAATTTCCCCAACAACCCAACTTATCAATTTAAAAGAGCAAAATTTTATGACAGAATATTAGAGAAAATGGAACTACAAAAGATAAAATACTTGAAGAACCAACCAAAAGCCATTAAATATCATATAGGAGAGAAAGTGGTAGTGAGAAACAGAGAATTACCAAGTACTGTACAAAGGATAACCAAAAAGTTATTAATATTATTACTGGACCATATCTAATCACCAAGGACAATGACAACAATACCTATGAGTTAACAAACCCAGTCAACAATAAAATTAAGGGTACTTACAACCAAGCTTCATTAAGGAGATATCATGAACAATCCAACTAATGTAAAGTGTATAATAAATAAAAAGAGATAATGATTAAATGACTAACAAGAAGAAAATGATGCTAAATGAAACAATTAATTAAATGAATAAATTAAAAGGAACAAACCAACATAGAAACGTTGCAAACTATTATATAAACTATGTTATGAACGAATTATAATGAAAATGAAGAAGAGTAGAATACTACAGTATAATGTGATGATGAATTTATAAATATAACTGCATAATTAATTGGTGATGAAAATAAAGGAAAAAAAATATGTATAATAACGAAAAACCACATCTAATATAGTATTGATGAACAACAACAAAGCTTACGATAATACAGCATATATGTCGAATAATGTTGACCAATTATCTGTGAAGAAAAATATGTCAAATGAATTGATAAAGCTTCAGAAGTGATAAAGTAATGGAATTTATGTAATGGAACCTCTAATGCCTTGAGTATTCTAATAAATGAATATAATGTTTAATAATGAAATATGAATAATATATTATGTCTTATGTGTTGTGATAGTGCAACTGTTGTTATGTACAACCTTTTATTGTCTCAGACAGAGATGAAGATTCCTCTGATCTGTGAGTATATAGTTAAGGAACGGCAGAGAATGGATGCCAATGAGAGCCCCTCTGACTCCGAACCAACTATAAATGTTAGAGAAAAAAATGTTAGGGAATTATAATATTTCAAGGAGAAGAGGAAAGGAGAAGTGTATTACTACAGGAGAACAGGGAAATTATTAAAGTACAAACAAAAGTATAAATAAACAAATAACCAAGAAAATGAAAAATCGACAACTATTTGTAAGCTAAATAAATGAGACTAATGAAAAACATAGAAAAAACCAATACACAACAAACCATTGAGTTATATAAAGAAGATAGCAGGAGTTTTATAGATAATTGAACCAAATTAAAATGATAATTTCACCAAACCAAGAAACTTGTTTTTCCCAAATTATCAATTTTGAGAGGGGAGCATATGTAACGTCACAAAACGTTCCATAATATTAAAACCACCAGAAGAGTGAACAGTGGTAAATACACTATCTGCATAATATGACACTACAACATAAACAGACAATTTGATAGAGACGAATTGACAAGACAAAGTTTCCCAAATAGACTGTTAAGTGAGCCTAGTAAAACATTTGATAAAACAAATAAAATAAAATAAATAAGATAAAAGATGACAAGAATGATATTTGTAACATGTAGTATTATTAGAAACAACACATTAGCTGAATAATGTCAAAGTACTGTTAGAAAGACAAACATAAAGAAAGATATTATTGTTAATCATGAACTATGAGAAATAATAAGAGAACCAATTGTATACGTTATAATAATGAAATGAGCTAAAGGTAACAATCAGTGTAACCACTAAAAATGTATCTAGACAATCAGTGGCGGCCCTAGCTAAATTTTTAGGTGGTGCGAGATCTCATGGTGGCGCCCCTCCAAACCAAAGAGTATAGTTATTATCTCCAAACACAAAAATAAGAGCTCTTTCTATGCAGTCGCTTATCCGTGATTAAGCTATACATACAGACAGAAGGGAACGACATTTTTTTACATCTAGGATGGATGAGAAATAATTAAAGAAAAAAAAACAATATTTGTTTGATAAGTTTTATATAACTATTTTGCTGCAGACAGTACGTGAATTAGTTTAAAACTAAAACGATTAAAAGAACAATCCATTTAATAAAAAACTTAGATGCCACCTTCATTGCTTTTGCACTAGCAAATTTTTTTATTAAGTCAGAATAATTCAACTCTTGGGCAATACCATTTTCTATGGACAAAATTGCAAGATCTGACAATCTTTCTGACACATAGTCGAAAGTAAGTAAGTTTTAATTTACTGAAACTTCGTTCTCCTTTAGCGACAGTTACAGGTATGGTTAGCAAGATACGAAGCGCTGTCCACACATTCGGGAAAATATCCTGCCAATCATTTTGTTTAATAAGTCGAAGAACTTTTAATGGCTCTGCTGATTCAAGATCTTTTAATAATGGGTTCAGGCTCAAAAGTTCCTCAACCAATTCACAACTGGATACGTCACATTTTCCCCCATCGGTTAACTGATTTGCAAATCTGCACAGGCTTTTTCCAATTTGGACTTTTCAGGAATTATTCTGATGTTGTATAAAAAAAACCATGTATCATTGAATTTTGATAATTGTCTAAATCTAGTGACCAATGCATTCGCTATTGTATTGATCATAGGGTAAAAGACGTTCATTTTAAACAATTCTTCAGGATCTGTTGGTGTCTCATCTATGGCTTCGTACTCAAATAACCTCTTCTTTCTTCGGGATCGGACTGGCTTAAAAATAGGATCTATCCCAGCCTGAGAAGCCATTTCCCTAGCTGTTATTAGAGCAGACGAATAAGTCCGGGTCCGGTACTGTTTGACAAATTCCGAGCAGTTTTGCAGCAATTGCGATGCGTTTGGTAAATCCATAGTTTCAGACTGCATAGCCTTACTTACAATGTTTACTTGAAACAATATATCATACCAAGCCACCATTCTCTCTCTCTCTCTCTCTCTCTCTCTCTCTCTCTCTCTCTCCTATGGCGCTACAGCCCAAATCGGGCCCTGGCCTCCACCAATCTCCGCCTCCAATCCACTCTATCCACTGCAACCCTCCTCCAGTGTCTTATCCCCATGTCTCTCGCGTCCTCTGCAACGCCATCTTCCCACCTCTTCCTCGGTCTGCCTCTAGGTCTCGTTCCCTCCCATGTACCTGGAAAGCCCTCTTAGGGTTCCTGCCATCCTCCATTCTCATAACATGTCCGGCCCAACGCAATCTTTGAATTCTTATAAATTTTGAGACTGGTATCTCTTTATATATTTGATACAGTTCATTGTTGTATCTCAGTCTCCATGAGCCATTTTCTTGTATTGGGCCTATAATGCGTGTGAGGATTTTCCTTTCAAAGGTGTCTACTATGTCGACTGTTTTCTGTGTGATTGTCCATGCGTCACACCCGTAGCATAACCGGTCTGATGACAGTCCTATATATTTTCATTTTTGTTTCCCTGTGCACATCCCCAGACCTGAATGATGGCAGCAATGCGAAGTACGCCTTGTTAGCCATGGTGGTCCGTCTTTGGATCTCCGGCTCCTCTGATCCAGTCTTTGCTAGATTCACTCCGAGATACGTGAAATTGTCCACCACTTCAATTGTGTCCTCCTCTATGTCGATGTTGTTATGAACATGGTCCCTTCTTGTTTGGATAAGCATTTTTGTTTTATCCGTATTTATGGCTAGCCCAACTTCCTTGGCTTTGTTTTTAAGCTCTATAAATATTTCTTTAGCTGCCGTGATCCGTCTTGACATGATGTTAATGTCATCTGCATATGCGGCTATCTGTACAGCTTTATTTGTTAACAGATTAGAGCTATTTATTGATAAGCCTCTAATTACATACTCCAATGCAATATTAAATAGAGTTGGGGCTAACCCATCTCCTTGCTTTAGTCCTCATGTAATATTTATGGGTTCAGTTAGTTGGCTATCCATCTTTACTTGGGCTTCAGTCTGCTGCATAGTCACTTGCGTTAATCTTACCAGCTTGCCTGGTATTCCAAATTCATGCATTATGGTGTAGAGTTTGTCTCTATTAATAGAGTCATACGCTTGCCTGAAGTCCACAAAGATCTGGTACACATCAATATTATGTTCCCATCCGCATCTTAGTATCTGTTTTACCGAGAAGAGTTGGTCGATTGTAGACCTTCCAGGTCGGAATCCAGCTTGGTATTCCCGTATTATATTTTCTGTGAGGGGTCTCAACCTTTGGTTCAAGATGTACAAGCAATATTTGTTATTATTTTGCGCAAGCGATCGTGGCATGGATTTACGTTACGTGTGAACATATATTTACTATGAGTTTATAGTTTTAAAAATGCCGGTCGTGTCAACATAAGAATAAAACAAGAAAGATTATAATATTGAATATTAGCGATCATATAAATCAATACAATATAACATAATCCAATAACAATTATAAAATTTCATTCAATTTTATAAAATTTTAATTAGGTTAGGTGTTATCTTTGCAAAAACAAAAACAACTAAGATCTAACATCTTTAACATACAAAACAACTTACAATATACTTACATGAACAGTACCTGCTACAACTGTACTTTTTTCGAATTTAATCGACAGAATTACAATAATGTAGGCAACGTTTTGATTTAACTCAGGACGGGCGCCACAATGACCAAACTACTATACATACACATTGTAACGTTACATAACCCAGTCCCAAAAATGATAACTTAATTATCCTACCATAAAGGTCAGAAGTAGGTATAATATACCTAGCTCTAAATTACTTTATATCACCAAACATTATAAACTATATTTAATTGATATAAAGTGTAACAAGTGAGTTATAGTGTACCCAGTGAGTAAATAAGTGACTTTGAAGGGAGCATCTTACAGACTTGTGCTGTAGATGTAGAAACAATTGATTATAATAGTAGACTGTGTTGCTACTAACCAGTTATGTATTTTGGTTAATTATTGTATGATTTGTATTGTGTAGGCAACTAAAATTTAGTACCTAGGTTTAATTTTATATTTAATAGAATAATTATGTTTGAATATAAGATAACCCAGGGTTAAAAATAAAAGAGTTAAATATAAGATGATAATAAAAAATAAAATAATACTGTATGAGGAAAATGGCAGAAGAAAATAGTGCAGTGTAAGGATACTATAAGAAATTAATAAATAATATATAAATTCAATTAAAGGAAATAATAATATTAAAGACCTATATCCGAGGTTATAAGAAAATAAACGGAAAAACCTTAAATAAATCAAATTGGATAATAAACCAAAGTTAAAAAGAATTATTTTTCTATAAATAAGAAATAAATTTATAATAATTAAAAACAGCCTATATACTCAAAAGTAAATAGGGGCACCAATAAAAAATGATATAAAAATTATTGGTTACTATGAGTAACGATATAACAACATATGAATTAATTGTTAAAAACGATTGGAAACCGTTCGGTTGAGAAAAGTGATGTCCCAAAAATTGTATTAAAACCATTTTAAAACTTTCGGAAACGGTGGAAAAATGGAATAAAAATTAACTCACAGTATCCACCTTATGTTCAAACTCCTTCAGATATCAAATATAACGTGCTTTACCCGATAAAAAAGTGAAATAACCAATTCCAAGATCTGGCCTAGCTGAACCGCACTTCGAGGTTTTAGCGAGATTGTATCTTAGGGACCTTCAACGAAATTACCAAACAACTAGACTACAACACTAGAAACAGCTCCATTCAAGTAAAAACTTCGAGGAAAGAGGTAATATAAACGTTATTAATCCTTATTAACCAAGAAAACCTCATATCAAATTGTGGTGCAGTTACAATATTTCGTAAATGATTCCATGTGTATAATAAAGAAATAATCTGCACTCTTGCGGACGAATCCGGAACTACATACTATGAAATAAACCAAAAATTCGAAATTCATTAATTTTTATCTTGTAAAGCGTAGTATATAATTATTCATTTCTGACCGTCTCATAACACAAACAACTTACCCTTAACCCTGGGGAAATTAATAAAAATGAATTATATGTTGTTTAATGTCTAATCAAGGATAAAATCATAAAAATATATTTTATGATAATTCAAATGTTTACCTAACTAAATCGATCCAATGTATTATTGACTGGAAAATATCGATTATAATATTTGTATACTGGAAGAAGAGGAAATCAGTGTATTATACAAATAAATACTCTGAATATTTTATGTTAAATAATCAATCGTGTATTCTTTATTGTAGAGGGTAGTTGTTGTAGATTTTCAGTAAGACAAGAAGAGGACTATCCACCGGGGAGTATTACCGAACCGTGGTGTTTGGTTAACCTAACATTTTGAGGTTAATGTCAAAATCAGCTGATCTTATGAACAGCGAATTTTAAAAATAAGAAATTGTATAATCTGGGTGTAACAAAATTGTTCGTACTCTCTCTTCTAACTAAGATTAAACAACTTCCTTAATCTCTACCAAATCACACACACTCGATTTCGGTTTCTTTTGGTAAACTTCAAATCCGATTGATTTGAACATTAGTAAATATAATTCATAAGTGACGATTGCAAAAAGGTACATTTGACTTTAGCTAATACCCGCGAGACGTTACAACATGCACCGGCGCGCGAACGAATGACTCGACTACAGAAGCAGAACAGACTTGAACAGACAGTGCTGGTCGGTGCGAGACGGACTTCACCCCGCTCCCCCACACCGCCCACGCCGTTCGACCACGAAGCCGCCAGCGCGGGCGCCCCACACGACAACAACGTGATTTGCGCGGACGATCGGTCGTTGCGTTTTCGGCGCTCCCCCCAAGACGGCGCACAGTGCGGTTACACCGCCCTAGGGCCGCCACTGTATACAATGTTATAAGAAGATAAAATATGTAAAGAAATATGATATAGTCAAGTAACAAAACCTTATAATGAAATAATAACAAACCAATGATGACACAAATAAACCATGAAAATAAGAATCATGTAGAGACCCTACAAAACATAGGGAGATATTATAATATAAATGACAATAAAGGTGTAAATCACCATAGTATGAGTATAGAAAATAAGAAAAAATGTTGAAATAAGAATAGTCAAGTAAGGAAGTTTATAATCAATAATCTACAAATGTGTACTAATAATTAATATTGTTCAGCTGGATACAGCATTTATAAATAATAATGTGTTCATTTGAATCAAATAATTATGTTCAGAATAGAAATTGATGATAGTTAAATAAATATTAAGAAAAAAGTTAAAAGTAGGATCTGCAAGGCTTAGCAGACGACGCATGTAAACAATGTATTATTTAGAATAGGCTATTATTAAAATAGAAATTATTAATGAAAACTATAACCAAACTGGCATCAAGTCATGTCAAAATAATGAGAAAGAAACAAGCTATACAATGCTAATAGTAGAACCTAATTTGTACTTAAAATAACCAAGATATAAACTTTAGTATCATAAATTTTGTGAATTTTGAATAAATACAAAAAATAATATTAACAATAAAAACAGATGCCTCCAATACTATTATGTAATAGCTATAAATAGAATGACTTCAAAATGACATCATTTTCAACCAATCAGGAATTACCTTAGAAAGCAGTTAACAGCGCCTAGCGGCGATCTAAGAAAAGTATATATACAAACGCGTGTGTAAACAAACCACATTTTGTCACTTTCCACCCAACCAGCAACAACGAATCCAGACCAAATTATCATCAAAATTTATTAATCAACAAGAAGGAAGAAGTGTAATTATAGTAAAGTGCATCGAAACCAGTAGTGATATCTTTACCAGAAGTGCGATTTAAAATATCGAGGTTAGGTGCAATACCTAACCAAGCAAATTATTATTCAAGAAGAAAGTATAATCGTTCATATGCGTAAACAGTGCAGTGAAATCACGATCAGTGTACCAGATTGTGAAGTGTGTTAATAAATAATTCATGAGATATAATTCAGGGAGTACTGTGCAATATAATTACCTTGTTTATGAATAAAATATTAGTGGTATAGAACATAATACACCTGTATACTGACACAAAAAACAATAATACAATAAGTACTAAGCACTGTCTTAACTTTATTTAGAGGAATTATAATATTCCGAACATAAGAATTCCTGTATTAGCGTTACCGTAACTAACCTCAAATTTGTCTATGTTAAACGAACTTTTCGTCAATAGATTTAAATGATTAAAGGTGTCTAACCTATTAATTTAGCTTCTTGTAATAGCATTGTATCGTAAAGCATTGGCGTTTTATCCTGTAATTTAAAAGAAGTCACCCTTGAGGTACCTATCTAATATTTATAAACAAACAATTGATTATTGTTAGAGTTATCATTGCAAATCAACTGGGTTAAAATAATTAAAAGCCGGATGATTTGTAATCCGTTAGTAGTATTAAATTGAATGTATTTATTTGAACCAAGTAAATAGTGAGCAGTAAACAAATGAATTGTGAACCAACAAACATTGTCAGTAATTATTTAAACAAATGATTGATTCTTTTTTAACAATTAACGAGCTGCGAATTCAAAGCAAGCAACCAGTTAAGTTGGCCACTATTCAGACAAGTGAACCGCCAACAGTTAGAAACAAATAAATAGATAAGAGGGAAATTAATTCCTGATATTATTTTAATCACTCAATCAACTATTAATTTAAATTCAGTCAAAATTAATTATTATATTATTCAAAAAAATTCTTTTTTATGGAATATTTCTCAAGAAATTCCATATGGCGCCCAGGTAAAATTCAAATGTGCTCACTTAAAAACAAACAGTATAGTCATGCTGTTTTATGAAAAGTGAACAGTTTACAGACAAACTGAGACCAATTGAACTTCCAGTACGACACTAAAGGTACGTGAAGGTTTGAATTCTTTAAATAACTTTGTCTAAACTACACATTAACATACACAGACGATATAATTCAACGGAAATGCTAACGAACTTCGAGAAGTCTCCAAAGCTGTTTACATTCAACTAACGGGGATTACAACATTTAATTACTCAAATATAAACAACCATTATTTACACAAGATATCGTATTTAAACCGAACTAATTAAAAAATTATTTAATGAAACGGTGTTAAATGTAAATTCAGAGTCAAGATAAGTGAGATTAATAATAATCTAAAAGCATGTATGTAGAGAATATATAATATATATATAACTAAAATAAGAGTATATTATAGTAGGCCTACTGAATATTCAAATGTCGAAGAGTATTGTTTGTCAGAACCAACGTGTACTATATAATCAATGTTACAATATAATCAAACAATGAATTATTGTATTGTTTATATGAATTCCATATGCTGATAAGAATTCCATATCCCTACTAAAATGTAAATATTCAAATGGACTAACTGATATTGTAGCGGGTCAATTTTGGGTCATTTTATTTTTTACAGTATGGGGTATTTACATTTTTGTTTATTTCGTTTTTGTGTGGGATCTATAAAATTATTGTGCAAATTATTCACACAACCTTAAGAAATTACGCCTGTATCCTAAAGTACGTATGACGCAACCCTGAAGCCGAGTGATGGTAAGTAGAAGTTTCTTAACGTTTATTTTGTATTATTATGTCATTTATTAATGGACATAACAATGGCGCCACGAACCGGAACGAATTTAATAATATAAATTCCATACCTACAAATGAGATACAGGCGTAATTTAGAGGTTGAGTGAAAATACGCAAAAGGTACTTATGTAAAGTTACGCAAAATAAGTAAAGAATATTTGTTCACATAAGAAACAGAGTAAATACCTAACAATAATAATAATGGAAAATACAGCAGAGAACGGAGTCGATTTGTCCGACTCGACTGTGATAAGCGAAACAGCTGAATTTGACGAATCAGCTGTGATGAGTAGTCTTGAAATACATTCAACACCGAATGTAGGTCAAGACGATAAAACTATGAATGTAAGTAAAACAAATGAAAAAGATAATACAGAGGATTCAGGGATTCAAGCAACCCCGACCTCAACAAAATATAATAAGATGGATGACGATCTAATGATATTATACTTAATCAATTAGGAAAAATGAATAATAATTTATTAGAAAAAATGAATAATAAATTTGATAGTCGTTTTGACAGTAATGACATAAAATTAGATAGACAAAGTAGAGATATTAATGAGTTGAATAAACGTTTCGATAGTAATGATAAAAAATTTGATAATCGTTTTGATTAATTGAAAAATGATATCAATGAGATTAATAAACGTAAAAATACCCATGAGACAATAATGACTAGTCTGAATAAGTTAGAACAGAGTGTTGAGCGAATGGGAGTACATGTGATGAGTACAGAGAAAAATAAAACCAATGAAAATTGTAGTGACAAATGTAAAAATATGATACCAGAGAAAGAGTTAATAAATGACAACAATAATGTTGAAAATCGTGAGAATAATAGTAATGTATTTGAAGAATTAGTATCGGAGATTGATACGGTAAAAATAAAGAATGAGAGTACTGATGAGTTGGTGGAATGTAGTGATAATGAAATGTTAATGTGTGTGTATGAGTTAGAGAGAGAGAGAGGAAAAATAATGTTGTAGTAGAGTGGGGACAGAGGGCAAATTTTCCCTTTATTATTTATGATGTTTATGATGATGATTTAATGTGGTCACAAGTGTTTTTGAAGGGCAAGAGTCCCGTATTGATAGATGAATTGAGGTGTTTATTTTTGTTGTGTAATGTTATACCCTCTGTCGGTAATAATGATGTTGAAAGTGTGATTTGGTATGGTGATGAAAGAGATTTAAACAGAGAATTGTGTGTGGAGAAAGTAACAGAATTATATAACTTAAATAGAAAGTATGATGAATGGAAGGAAAGTTTAAAAGTATATTTGAGTAACAATGATTATAAGGATTTGACTAAAGTAATTGACCCGATCACGAATATATTTACCAACGGAGACTTAACGAAAATACCTAACGTAGACTGGTTTCAGGAGTATTTGAGTATGATGAACGAGTTTAGTTTGTATGGTTACAACACACAAAACAGTCATTTGTGTGGTGATAAAATTGAACGATGTTATATAAAAACAAGACTTATTTGGGACGATGGAGGTTAAACTGTAAAACAATAAAAGACAGTCTATAAACATTATGTTTTATGGGTTTTTGACATGGCAAATTTGGACAATGAAGTGCGGAAAAACTGAACAATTAATAACAAGAGTTTGTAAATAAAATATAGTGAATTTATTTGTGTGCATTGTGGAATGTTAAGTAAATAATGTGTGTACGTAAGATGATTGTTGTAATAATAATATTGAAATATTTGCAAGTTCAATAAATATCAGAATTAATTGTGAAAACAGTAATTGACTAATGGTAATTGTTTCGATAACTAATAATTTATATTTTTGGTAATTAAAGTAATTAAAACAATTTGATACATGTTAAATATTTTGATTGATTATTTAAAGGTTATATAAGTGAATTTTTGTTTGAAGTCAAATGGTTTTATGAGATGAATTTTGTAATTAAAGGCATTGTTGGATGTAAACTAATATTTTTGTGAAATGTTTCAGAGATGAGGTGAAAAGTATTGTGATATGGTGAATATGTTTTGTGTGTATATCGTGTTAAATGGATTGTAAGTATGAAAATTTTGTAATCATGTATAACAAAAATATTTACAGGTAACTAAGATTTTAATTCAGTAGTAAGATGTTTATTTGAAATAATTGTGTTCAATAAAAATGATGATTAAAAAATTTTTTTAAATAATAACTGAAAGATAATGGAATTTATAATAAATCTTGATAATAAATTTTGAAAATTTTTAGGAAGAAATTGTTAATGATAAATAAAGACATATATTTTATGTAATTTGTTCAATTTTGAGATGTGTTCATTGTGTTAGGGAGATCAGCTGATCAGCTATAACAGTTCACTGGTATATTGGTTTGTAAATGTTACAAGTAATTAATGTTCAATGTAGTGTTAATGTATTACAGATGTTTTAAGGTAATGAAAAAAAAAATAATTTGATAAAATAAGAAATAAAGTAACAATTTGTGAAGGTTAATAAAAGATAGTTTTGGGTGATGAATATTTTGTGGGACACATAGATCTGTCCAAATTGAATTCCAAGCGAAGTTGAAATAGTAGAGATGATATTGTTTTGAAGTAATGTAGTTTTGTGAAGTATTGAGGTTGACACAGTAGTAATGGAGAATAATTGTGGAGTTTTTGAGTGATATATTGTTGTTTATAATTAATGATGTTATTTTGTTATAGTTGTAGTACGGTAATGAGATTGAGATTTTTGGGGATGGCAATTTTGTATTAGGGGGTAGTGTAATGTAGGAGTTTGCAACTTAATGATATGTTGGGACGGGATAGGTACCGATTTAGTGAGGAGGGGCCGCCTTAGGTAGAATCCAGGGGTCAAATAAGGGATTTGAGTTTTTGGGGGCGGGGAAACACGTATCCTATGTACAAAGGGTTAGAGAGTTTTTTTATATATTGAGAGAAGGTGGCGATTTGGGTTTAATGAGAAGTTGGGGTTAGAATGTTTTGGGATAGATAGTTGATAGAGATGGGTGTCAGATTAGTTACAGTGGTTAGAAATTAGAGTCAGAGGGAGAAAGATTATATATGTATACAGATCAAGCAGTAAATTAAAGGAGAATCAGATTATTAAATAAAGAGAGTGATTTATAATAAAAATATAAAATTTTTTATTTTTTTTTTTGAAACCAGTGACAGAAGTTGGATAGACTTTGGTAATGTAAAATTAAGAATTGTTTATTTTAAATAATGTAAATGTCAATTTGCTTACTATTTATATTAATATTGTGTTTATTTTAAATGTTTTATTTTGATGTTTTGTGTTCCAAGTTAGATTGGTACAGATATTGAAAGTATTTTCAGAAAGTATGCATAACATATGTAGGTCAAGGGCTTTAGACTTGACCTAGTTTTGATCAGCTGATGAGGTCATACACCCACTAAGCTTGTATAGTAGCAAGTCAATTTTATTTGTTTGTTTAATCAATTTAAACCAATTTTCAAATAATGTCTAAATATGAAGGAAACATTTAAATAAATTAAAATTTTTTTTTGAATTTTAAAATTTGGAAATTTTAATTTTTTGAAAAAAAAAAAAATCTTGATTTTTCGCCTGCCAGCGAATGAATATTTTAGGTAATGATTATTTTATTATGTGTGTACTTAACATGTTTGTTTTTATTGATTGATTGTATTGCATTGTACTGTTAGATTATAAGTGATTACATGTTAGATTAAGGATGTGTTTAGATTAGGAGGAAGGTTTAAATTAATGCATTTTAAGTAGAAAACAGAAAACCAGGAAGAGAATTTTTGAGTATATTATTTTGAATTTTGAATTTTTTTGAATTTTTCATAAATTTTAAAAGAATTTTTCAATTTTACAATGTGTTATGTCAACATGTAATGTGAGTGTGTGTGAGCCCAGTATCTGCTAAAGGCAGCCCAGCTTGCATACAAGGGGAAACATATCGGTGTAGGATCTGGCATAATTTAAGCCAGGGAGTGAGGATTTTGGGGATAGCATGCTAAAAGGCGAGGTGCGCTGTGGTACTTAGCTGTTCGATTTTTCGGTGTTGGGATCTCTTACGGAGAAGTCCAGTGATCTCGTTCAGGTGAGTCCTTAGTCGCTGAGCCGGGGGGTCATGTACCCATGCGGATTAAGAACAAGAGGGGGTTGTTGGCACCAGTTCCTCACCGGTCCTCTTCGGGGTTTATCGATGAGATTTCTTCTGTTGTGAACAGCAGAATTCTCATCGAGGGGGTATTGTAGCGGGTCAGTTTTGGGTCATTTTATTTTTTACAGTATGGGGTATTTACATTTTTGTTTATTTCGTTTTTGTGTGGGATCTATAAAATTATTGTGCAAATTATTCACACAACCTTAAGAAATTACACCTGTATCCTAAAGTACGTATGACGCAACCCTGAAGCCGAGTGATGGTAAGTAGAAGTTTCTTAACGTTTATTTTGTATTATTATGTCATTTATTAATGGACATAACAATATCAATATACTTATGTATACACTATTTGTATTATTCTATACGAATAAACATTTCATCTAATTGTGTTACTGCATGTTTGTAAATATCTACTAATTATCAAATTTTGATTTTACGTATCGAGGAAACATGAATGATGGATCTATTGCTTCCCACTTTTTGGATATTCATAACTTACAATGTAGGAATATTATTAATATAGATGTACCATTAGCAATTTACCAACTCAACAGTTACCACAACAATCATATACAAATATTCGCGATCGAAGCCGCTGGTTTAATAAAAAGAGTTTTTTTGCAATAACTTCGGTTCTTTTTAACCTATCGTTATTCGCAGTCGAAGCCGCGGGTTTAAAAAAATGCGTTTTTTGCAATAACTTTGGTTCTTTTTAACCTATCGTTATGAAATAAAGTGGAAAACCTTCCGTTGGGTACCTGCTATCAGCGTGCAACGTTTCATTGAAATCGGTTCAGTAGATTCTGAGATTACCGCGGACAAACGTAGACCCCCCTAGAGATTTATTATATAGATTAAGCCTACTAAAGGGATAGACGTCTTCCATCACTGCTTTTATATATAAAGCAACTTTTTGGCTACGCAATAAATCTGTAGTTGTCTTCAGTCAAAAACAAACACTAGAACATCACAAATAAAAAATAAACAGTACTCTGTCTCACAACCGACAAAGTCAGAAACCAAAAACATGCTGAAGTGTATACATAACAAACAACAAAATAAATAATATTCACCAAGTATGGAATCTACAGCGCGCGCGCGCGCGCGCACACACACACACACACACACACACACACACACACACTGAATATGTGCAGAAACTGGATGAAAATACACGCTTCAAGGTCAACTGAAAGTGTGTAGTTCATGTGTAATAAACTATATTTCTATCCATTATAAACATTTTTTTGTTACCTAAAAATTGACATTTGAAGACTTCCCTGTGTATTTTGCTTGTGTAATGTCTTTCTTGAATTTTAAGTAGTAGTCAGCAAGCATTTTTGGACTCCATTTGGCCATATAGTGTTCCATGCTTGAAATAATGTGATCACCTATTTTCTGGAAGAAATGCAAATGGGAGTCAAAGAAGTGGTTCTTGAGAGACGTATTACAGCCCATAGATTTAAATGGATACAGCAGGCCCCTTACTAAGACCTGATAACTTTCTGCTTAGCATTACCCAAAAAATTCATGGTAACACGTACAAAAGATTTCTGCAGTGTTTTTTTCCACTTCATTTAGATCTAACTACTTGTCAGATATTTCTAGCATTAACTCTCTTATTTTTGGACCTGCAAATAGTTCTTAAATTTTAGCATCCCTTATACTGGAGAATTTTCTTTAAAATACATACATCCAACACTGTTTTTTGTTCAAAAACTACGGTACATTAATAGTTTCCATCAGTGACTTTCTTTTTGACGCTACGACGCGTTTCAAGACATATGTCTCATCATCAGGTGTTTCACTCCACAGAAGAGGTCGTCAATTGTAATGGGTCTAAATTTACATAAATGTTATTGTGTAATTTTATAAATTTTATAACATGTGCAGATGAGGCCCCTTTGAGGTGAGGCGATAGCCAGTAAATATTTTCATGACCATGTATGGTTATGCAGCAAATAACGAAAATCTATTTATAGCCAGTGATTAACTCCGTTAGTATGCTGTTGACAAAAGTCAGTTAATTACGAGTTAAAAAGGTGATACTAAACTCAGCGGAACATTACAGTACTGAGGACGAGACGTATAGCGGGGAGCAGGGTGAACCAGTTTATAGATGACACGAACGGAAATTTTTAACACTGAGTCAGTCGACCACCATCTTTTGCACGTTGTAGCAGCAAGAAAGTTACGTAACGTAATCGCGGGTGCCCGCATACAACAAAAATGTGAATCTTTATATATATATTTCAAAGTGAAAACAGTATTTGGCTAAATATTCATCAATAACAGTAACTAATTAAAATAAATTGACAGTTCGGCAGTAACACGTAAAATTGTAACAGTGAAAACAGCAAAACAATGCATGCCACGAGGAGACGTCCCATGTGGTGAAATTCTACGCAGCATAATCAAGGGACGTAGACATTTCAACAATATATATACAATTTCAACATTTTAAAATACTGGCTTTTCCCTAAATTATAAAGTTGAGCTTAACAAAATCAAAAAATAAGTAAATGTGTATGTTTGTGTGAATGAAAAAATATGAAAATAGGCCTAACAAGAAGTGTTGAGTTTGCATAATCTTTAATATAGCCTACGTATTCGTATTTTGTAATAATTATTGGAAATCAGTTTTACGCCTTAAGGCGGAATAAGTGTGTTCATGATTTTTTTTATGTTCTCAAAAGAAAAATAAATAATGTTATATTTTACTTGATATACGCATTTTGTTATTTGTATTTGCCCACTGTTCTCTGCCAAAGTACACTAAATGAAATCTCTGGATCAAACATTACATATAATCATATTCATTGAATAAATTAATTACGGAATAGTACTACAGTTGACGCCCTAAGAGGGACAAATTTAATAATAATATATATGATAGTACTACACAATACATTAAAATAAAATAAATAAACAAACATTTTAAGGTAACACCTTACCCAAAATATTAAATAGTGTGTTCAACAAGTCAAATATTAAAATGGCATTCCGTACTAATAATACCATTGGCAAAATACTTAAATCGAAACAATCCACACCATTAGAATACAAGACAGGGGTATACAAGATTTCATGTAGCGACTGTAATAGCTATTATATCTGACAAACTGGTAGATCTTTTGGTAAACGTTTCAAAGAACATCTCCCCAGACAAAACATTAAAAAACTAAATTCCAGCTTTGCACGCCATCTGGTTAGTAACAGTCATAATTACACAAACTTCAAGACCAACTTTAGACCCCTGCATATATGTAAGAAAGGCAGATACATGAACGCTGCTGAAGAATTTGAAATATATAAGGCACAAAAAATTCTCAGTAAAATTAAAGGTAGTGGCACAAATAATAGTAAGAATATCCCCGAGTTCCTATTAAATGATGTAAGAAAACTAGATTCTCTCCATGTTTAAATGTGGGTTATAAATGTTAATATTTGAATTTAAAAAGTGTGTTATAAGTTTACAATTGAAAGTTAAAGTTACAAGTTATGATGAATCGAAAAAATTATAATTGTCTTAAAAGAACTCCTTTGAATAAAAAAAAAAAATTATTGCAGTAATGTTGTTTGAACTATAACGTTGCTTAATTCAATAAATAAAGCGTACTAGCTGGTCACTTGATGAAGGTAGCCATCGCGTCGATTCTGGCAGCGAAACTCCTCCTCCAGGTCGTCCGTCGTCTAAGTACGTAAAGTCAAGTCACGTCTGGACAATAAAATTAATAAAATACACTTCCACGTACCTGGTCGTGATTCTGGAAGTTCGGAAGTTCACTTTTTATAAATTAATAAGCTGCCAAGACGGTTTACAAAACCAGCTTGCTTTACTTACAAGGTTAGGTTTCCTTGTTTAATAATGGGCGCCACACAGGTTTATTTCGGGAAAATCCCGTGTAAAACCCATTAATAGAATCAAATAATTATTAATTCTCTTCTTTAAAAAAACTGAAATTGTGTTTATTGCCCTTACGGCAATTCAAATTCAACAACGTATGATTTCTACTAAGAGTTACTTTGATTATTCTGAATTAATTATTTATTTACTTTTCGAAATAAATTAAGTGAAAGTTATGCTGCTAATAACTGGGTTTTATTTGTACCCTTGATAATGAATTCAAACAAACATAAGTAAGAAAATACATTGGTATACAATTGAAATTATTTCGTTCACTTACCCTACTACACTAGCTCAGAGCATAAACAACTTTTCTGGTTATTTCCAGAGACTTTAACTTAAACATTAATTTTATTTATATCTCGGGCGTAAATTCTTTTAAACACAAGAAAGAATGTTCATGCCTACACCGAAGTTAATTATTTCATAAAACAATATTTACTAATACAGCCTTGTTGTTTACTAACAAAAAATCAAACCTATTTATAGGTTAGGCGTTCGTCACGCTTGCTTAATTATTCACAAAAGTTATATAGACCACTTAAGACTAAACTCATTCTTAGATAGGATTGACAAATCCACTAAATAAATTCAGTCACTGTGTAACATAGAAAAAGTTTTGGTGTTATGCGTCAGTACAAATTTTGTTTAAAAAATATATCAGTGCACTCAGAGTAATGGAATAAATTGTCACGATGTTATCTCTTTATTTTAATCTTTTAGATTAAAATTTAATTGAACACTCCAGCGGTCGGATTATAGTGACCCTGGTTTTACACTGCACACGCACTTTGAACAGAGAATAATTGTCTGCTTCTGACTAAATTGGACTATTTATAATACTGGTTAATTATTTTCTCTTGTTCAATATATCCCGCACTAAATAAAATAAATACTTCACATCAATGCACTGATTATAGGTAAACTGTGTTGTAGTTACTTGATGTTGCCGAAATGATTCAATGGATGCACTAATACATGATGCTATAAGTTAATAAAAATTTTGAGGTGACGAGCGACACCTTCTCGCTCGAGATAATTGTCAAAAAGTGGTAACGGAATTACTCGCATTCCCGTTATATACCCCCTGTTTTGATGAGGCTTAGGTGATTGTTTCATTTAGTAAGCTATTTTTTGATTGGCTCAACCAGACGTTATGAAAATGACGCATTGTTTTCCAACCGTCATTAACTGTCTTTTGGCTAAGATGATTGACAGTTGACGTTGTTAGTGTTGACAAACCAATTTCTTACTTTCTATTTACAAATGATGCTAACGCATGTCACGCACTTATTATAGTTGCAATCGTGGTTGTATCGCTATCAAATTAAAGGATATTTTTTACGCTTTAATTTGATATAGTTTGACACTGGTTTTATTTGCACTTTCACTGACATTTCTTAATAAATAATGTTCAGATATATGGCTCCGCGCTGTCGTCTGCTAGTGACGCCAGCCACGATTCTTTCTTATCAATAAATTATTTGTGTTTCACATCGCGTTTTCACTTAAACGTCTGTGTCGGAACACTAATATATCCGTCTTTATACTTATTTAGTGAACCTAATTACTAAATCTTAACTAACTGATGTAATACATTGCTATGAACTATCCTTACTTCCTAATTACATTTCGTCTATACTATTTTGCTTTATGCTACCCATTAATAATTGAGTTGTTACTTTTATAATACATTAATAATATTTATTGTTACACTTGGTATAATGATTGTTCAGTGTATGTTATTTACACTAGTAGTCCTTTCTACATATCACATTACTGACAATCGTTCGTTTTAGGCGTAGCCTAGGCATACCTTTCACATCGGGTTTATGCCTTAATAATAGTCATTAGTTACATTTGGTACATTGATGATGTAACTTATTTATATAAGGTGCCCTCTTACAATTATCCTTACTTCGTATGATACATTTGTGGTTGTAATACAAGTTTCAATTTTATATTGTGGCCATAGCTAATCTTAGTCATAGGCATTGATAGTTACTAGTCATTGTTTATTTATTCTCAGCCAAATACTGTTGCTGACATTATATTATTCGGGTCATTACTTAATTATTTTTATTAACATGTGAAATTACATTCAAGTCATTCACTGACTCGCTTGACAGTTTATAGTGAACTTGGCTTGTCCATTAGTTTGTGTCAGTTATAGTATTGGTTGTAGTGTCAAGCAGTGTCTTGTTTACTGCTTCTTGTGGCACTTCTTCTTCTTTCTTCTTCGTTGGTCCTTCTCTTCTTCGCTACTTTCATCATCATCTTATTCATTTACATTACCTTCATGTATTTATTAATTCTATGGGTATATGTCTAGGTTATGTAACACTTGGTCATGTTATAATGATCAACTGCAGTTTCAATCAAACTCACTATACGACAGTAATTAATATCCAAGATAAGATTGAAAACACACGGACAACAGAGTAGATAATGTACAGTAATAACAACAGTGCGGGCTTGACTTCAACACGGCGCGCATGGCTGAATATGTTCAGTTCACGCTTGTGTTTATATGTTCGTTTATTTATTTTATTGTAATGTATTGATGACCTCTTCTGTGGAGTGAAACACCTGATGATGAGACATATGTCTTGAAACACGTCGTAGCGTCAAAAGAAAGTCACTGACGGAAACTATTAACGTAAGTTTTTGAATATAATTACAAGTGACTTGGATACTAGTGAAAAATGAATCTTAAACTGTTTTTTGGTCCATTGCCTTCACAAAGTTCTTCAGTCATGGAGAGTATCTGACTTGTGAAAAAATAAAAAATTAATTGTGAGAAAAAATAGCTGTTACCAGAGGGCATGATTTTACATGGAAGATCTGAAGGGAGCAAGAGGAGTTAAAGAGTTTTAGAAAGTATTGTTACTATGGTCTACTTGATCGTCAGGTACAGTGGAAAACAAAATAAGTACAAGACACCAATTAAGTCACTAATCAGACCTTTAATTTTTACAGTTAAACAGTTCGTAATTAACAACACAGTCTCTACAACAAATCAAATGAAAATTGTTCACACACAATAAAATGTCCACTAAAATTAAACACAATTGTATTACAATTATACCGTCCGATTGTAAAACACCACTCTTAACTAGTAACCACTTGGACGCGCACAGTAATATCGCGACTATAACTCTCGAACCGCACTGTCAGTATATCGCACTAATACTGAACTGAACGTCGTTGAGTACTGGTATTTATACCGCCCCAAATTACTAGATTATTTCACAATGCGCGATAGCACCAGTATAGTTATGACATAATTACTTGTGGCCTTGACACAGTCCGTGCGCCCGCGCTTAGTCTGGCACAGTCTAGAAAATGCGTCAACAAGCACATACGCCACACACGTTACATTCCGGATCATTCTGGAATATTCGATAAACATGTAGATTTAACTGTGATGTCGTAACACTATGTTTAGCCATTTATCCAGTGAAGATTGAACTGTGTGTGTGCGCACGTGCACCCTTCTGAGCAGTTCCAAAGGAAGGTTTTGTGAGAGGTCTTCATGATGATAATATACTTGTAAAAAAACTTTGTCATTAACCTAGACCTACAAGAAAGTGATACTGACAGGGAAAGTGATAGTGACAGAGTCATCAGCAACTAAGTATGATAAATTGTTGTTTTTAATAACAAAATCTTTAATATTTTTTCCTGCTGTAGTATAAAAAATGATAATAACCTATTAGTTGAATCAGTGAAGTATTTTACCTTGGAATTCTTTGCAGTAGAATGAATTGACATAAAACCTTTTGTAATATCTTGTGTATAGTGTCAAAATAAAAAAAATTTAAAAATTGGTTGCTCTCCCTCCTCTCAGGGGTTATTTCCACCCCCTTCTCAGTGAGTGGGAAGTAAAAAATATAAATAATATCTAAAATTTATGGATTATGAAATTCTAGGAAATAAAGTTGGTATACATTTTTAAATTGAAGCCAATGGTTTCAAGTTATTTGGAGTTAAAAATTGTGATTTCCGTTACCTCATGACAAGATTAAATAACTCAAGTTTTGTTACCTCAAGTTTTGTTGAATAACGTACAAAATATTGAATCAATTAAACAAACACTAGAAACTCAAAATAAAGTTCCTCTTACTTAAAAAAAGTTTAGTTCTTTTTTTACTCCTATAGATTCAAAACTTTAAGCGGTACGATTGATTAAAAACGGTGCTTAGATTTGGAAATATATCTGCTGTAATTTGCTACTATGAAATTTGTAAATCCCTTTTTGAATGTTATTAACCTTCATTATTCTCAGTATTCTCAAATTTTTAACGATTTTTCAAGCTCTCCGTCTTGATTCTATTAGACTTTGAATTTTATATCAACTTAGTGATGTCATCAGATAATTATCCAAAAATATTAATTAAACAAAATAAGGGTAGACGTACAAAATAAATATTCTTTTATAACAATCTGCTCGTCTTTCATTACAGTAGGACTAAAACTTTATGAGATATGAATGTTTAAAGATATTTCAGATTTTTAAATAAATATACCACTAATAAAATAATTAAATGTTATATTAATAAAGACATCTAACTATTTTCTTAACTGATTTTCAGTTTAATCTTTTTCTTTTGTCTTGCTCTTTGTATTTGACTATCATAAGAAAAGTGAGTTCAAAGATACAGGTAATTTGTAAGCACTTTATCCCTTCAATTCAACAAAATAGAAAGGAAGTGACACCCATGGTCTCAGATTTTGATTAAACTTGGCAGATTTATTCATTTCATGGGTATAAGTAACCACACAAAATTTTTTTATTTTATCTCAATCGGTTTAGTTTTGGCAGCCTTTCAAAGTTTTATAAATTTGGTGATTTTGAGCCTCCAATTTTGAGAACTGAAATCTGCTTTCCAACAGTAAATAAATAATTTCACTCTTATTTATGGGTCAATCATGATGAAAATTTACACACGTCACTGAAAACATAAGGAATAAAAAAAAAATAATTTTAGTGTGCTGGTATTACCCATATTATCAAGAAAAATTATGTTTTCCATTAGTTAAACATTTTTAAAACGAAAAACGGTTTCACGTTAAGTGGGATATCTACAAAAGAGAAAGGGATAAGCACAAATTCAAATTTATTTTTTTTAATTGGCCTGTAACATACGGTCTATCATTTAAAGAAATAAAAATAATGGCTTTTTCACTCCTTAATATATTAATTCCACCTTAATTCTCAAAACCATACATTTTTTTCATATTTTTGTTCCTGAATATTTCATAGTTTGACAGATAACCTATTAGACAATTGACGAATAAAAGTCATGTTATTATTATAAATATACATTATCAATAGGCCTAAAATAAATATTATAAATATTGGTAAACTTAATGAATCACTCTTTTTTAATTATTTGTAACTTAGCTCAATAGTAAAGAAATGGCCAGTTATCTCCTGCTTATGGTACAAACAATATTGTAAGAATTGAAGTATTTCATTTAGCTTTATATAAGCACATAAATTTAGTTCAAAATAAAACAGGACTTGAATAAATTACAAAAGAAATTACCAAACGATTACTGTTATTTGTTTCAACATAATCAGAAGCCTTCAATTATTTTTGCTCTACATTCTAAAAAACTATACTACCAGATTCATTTTTGTCAGCTTGAACTAAAATATCTTCATAAGTACTTTTCTCATTTTCTTTATTTTAAGTAAGCTCCTTCTACATAAGGAACACAGCTTTTGATCAGGTTTTACTCTGTATCACTTGGATGTAATAGTGCTGCTCTGTTCAACAGTAACAACGCGAAGGGATCTTTTTTATAGAAGTTTTATGCTTTTTTGTGGGTCACAATTTACTTTCGGAAGAAATTCAGACTTTTTTAGAAAAATACTTTCATGTTGCAACCAAATAGTTTGACGTTTTTGATTTACATCAGTTCTTAACTTCAAAAGAGTTAAGTAATGTTCAGATAATTTCTCTATATTTTCATTTGCCTTTTTCTTTACATAGGTTTGAAGATGGCACTCATAATGTCAACTCTCCTTCACTACACTTTTCTTCCATATTTATGCAGGCCTATTTATTAAAAAAAATTTTCACAGCTCTCTTAACCCTTGATTATTATGTGGGGTCTGACAAACTGCTCTATTTTTTAAAACAACGTTATCCGCATAGTTAAAAAAATTTTGAAAATGTATACCATCCTGTACTTGATACCTTGGCCTCAAATTGTTACTGTACTTTGTTTTATAAAAGAGTTTCCATGTAAATTGCTATTTGAGATAAGATGTCCTATGCATGGAATTTATTAAATTATTTATTTGGTTTTTTGTTTTGCAATTTATTTTGGAAGAGATAAAATAAATCAGTTTGAAAACGTAAGTGTAAACCATATATTTTACAACATATTGTGACGGCAGCGGTATGCGAAAATCTGCTCTCCAGTACCAGCGGTGGACACAGCGAGCCAATCCGGCATCAGCGTTCGGAGCTAGCCAATCAGCGATCCCGGTTAGTTAATAAAACCCGGGGCGGCAGACAATTTTGCACACACTTCATCGCCACGCCATCGGACGCACTTCGTCTCCTCTCCTCTCTCGGACGACATCGGCGCGGAGTCAGCGGAAGGAACGGCCGAAGAATAGAACCGGCATTCTTGCGTCTTCGCCCTCCAGTTCCGCGCCAGTGATGGATTTCGCTGGGCCGGCAGCCGACTCTACAACCGGTGCCTAAAGAAGAGGAGAACTACAGTACGCCATGAACATCTCAGCGCGGCACTACCAACATCACCGTTCTCGCCACAGGTCCTTTTTAGGGCCACCAAAATAACTAGAGTGTACGATTGGCGCCAGTTGTCATGCGGCAAGCCTTTTGTTCGGTGACAAGTGGCGCCCAACGTGGGGCGACGATCATCTTGTGGATGCAAGATCCAGCCACGCCAGCGAGCTACCAGCCGGCACACCAATCAACATGGCGCCCAACAGACACCTCCACAACATCTGGAGAAGAGCAGTAGGCTGGCTACCGGAGAGCATTCAAGACCTGGTGGAGTTGTGACGGCAGCGGTATGCGAACATCTGCTCTCCGGTACCAGCGGTGGACACAGCAAGCCAATCCGGCATCAGCATTCGGAGCTAGCCAATCAGCGATCCCGGTTAGTTAATAAAACCCGGGCTGGCAGAAAATTTTGCACACACTTCATCGCCACGCCATTGGACGCACTTCATCTCCTCTCCTCTCTCGGACGACATCGGCGCGGAGTCAGCCGGAAGGAACGGCCGAAGAATAGAACCGGCGTTCTTGCGTCTTCGCCCTCCAGTTCCGCGCCAGCGATGGATTTCGCTGGGCCGGCAGCTGACTCTACAACCAGTGCCGAAAGAAGAGGAGGACTACAGTATGCCACGAACATCTCAGCGCGGCACTACCAACATCACCGTTCTCGCCACTCGGTCCTTTTTAGGGCCACCAAAATAACTAGAGTGTACGATTGGTGCCAGTTGTCATGCGGCAAGCCTTTTGTCTGGTGACAGTATATTTTACCATTATATGTTGCGTCCAATTCTAAGTGCCAAATCAGAATACAATCAAATCTACCTAATTCCTTAAAAACATTGAATGGGCTGAAACAAGGAGATGCCTTAGCGTGTCTGTTGTTCAACATACCTATAGAAAAGGTCATCAGGGATCCAGGAATTCAAACTAGCTGACACATATTTCACAGGGAGGTACAGCTTCTGGCATATGCCGATGACATTGACGTCATAAGTAGGTCTGAATCTGGCTTAAAGGAAGCCTTTCAAGAACTGGAGTTGTCCGCTAAGGTTATGGGCTTGGTTATAAAGCAAAGCAAAACTAAGTATATGGTTGCAGGTACCAACACTCGTGCCCTGTCCTTGCGCATTAATGATTATGAATTTGAAAAAGTCAAATTATGGTTAAAATATGGTTTTCCATATCTCGGGTCATATGTGGACTCTGAAAGTGACTCCTCTAGAGACATTGAAAAACGAATATTATCTGCTAATAGGTGTTCCTACGGACTAGTGAAATATTTTAAATCAAAATTAATAAGTAAAGAGACAAAAGCCACTCTCTACAAGACCTTGATCAGACCAGTTCTGATTCATGGCTCGGAATGCTGGGTGCTAAAAAAACTAGATGAGCAGAAACTAGCCGTGTTAGAGAGGAGGGTACTGGGGAGAATCTGTGGCCCTGTGAAGGAAAACGAGATTTGGAGGCGACTGCATAATCGAGAGTTGTACGAAAGGTTTAAAGATCTTCCGATCGTGTAATTCATACAAATTAACAGATTGCATTGGGCCGGACATGTGCAGAGGTTGGCAGAGGATAGAATCCCCAAAAAAATCATGAATTATTTGCCTATGACAAGGAGGGGAAGACCGCGCACAAGATGGCTGGACCAGGTTGGTAAGGAGGCAGTGAGGCTGGGTGCAGCAAACTGGTGGACGTTGGCCGGGAGTAGAGACACGATTTCTTTTGGAGCCCAGGGTCCGGACTGGGCTGTAGCGCCGAGGATGTATGTATGTATGTATTATATGTTGCAGCTTGACTGAGCTGCCAAGACAATTTTATCCCTCAGACAATTTTACAGCAAATCTGTTGTTTTTAATCAATTTTATTATAGTAATTCATGCTTTTACTTATTGGTCATAATAAATTAGTATAATCAAATTAACACTTTATTACTTTTATAATTTTTTTAAAATTTAACTTTAAACACCATATTTTTCATTATTAAGGTTATTTTAATTAATTTTTTTAAAAAAGGCTATTTAATCATATGATAGAAGTTACGTTTTACTACAGTATTTTTTTATATTAGTTTTGTACATGCATATTTCACTAAATATATTGTGGTACCTATATTAACATATTTTATCTGTGTTCAAAATTTATTACAGCAATTTAATAATGGAGAATTATCAATTTTATTAAAAAAAGGAAAACATATTGTAGATAGTCTTTTGCTTATTTAATTTTATTTTCCTATTTTTATGAAATAAAATAGTTATAACAAAATTTGTTATTTTTTGACAAAATAAAAATAGGTACATGCTAAAACATTGTTGTTTCACTCCTATTTTTAAAATAAGCTACTTGCCAAACTATATAACCATAAAGACATGAGAACAAAAATACGAAAAAAATTACAATTTGGAGAATTAAGGTGGAATTAATATATTAAGGAGTGAAAAAGCCATTAGTTTTATTTCTTTAAATGATAGAGCATATGTTACAGGTCAATTTAAAAAAAAAATTTGATTATCCCATCCCCTTTTGTAGATATCCCACTTAACTTGAAACCCTGTTTTTCGTTTTAAAAATTTCTAACTAACAGAAAACAGAATTTTTCTTGATAATATTGCTATTACCAGCACACTAAAATTATTATTTTTTATATTCCTTATGTTTTCAGTGACGTGTGTAAAGTTTCATAATGATTGACCCGTAAATAAGAGAGTAATAATTTATTTACTGTTGAAAAGCAGATTTCGATTGTCAACATCGGAGGCTCAAAATCGCCAAATTTCCAAAACTTTGAAAGGCTGCCAAATCTAAACCGACTGAGATAAAATATAAAAAAATTTGTGTGGTTACTTATATCCATGAAATGAATAAATTTTGCCAATTTTCATCAAAATCTGAGATCATGGGTGTCATAGCATGGTTGAACTGACATGGAATGACCCTACAGTTATGAGCACTTTTTTCACTGCTGGACACCATTAGGCTATAGAAAAAAATTACCTATCAGCACTTTCAGGCTTCATAGGGAACTTGAAATAAGCGTATTTCTGATCTGATAATGAGCTGTGAAGCTTGAAAGTGCTAATCAGAAATTTGATGCTATAGTGGTGTGCAACAGTATAACTTTTATTTGTGATTATAATCACTAACACATCTTTATTAATTAAATACACTTTCTTTTTGTTATCATCATGATTTATGGTTATGAATCAGAGTACTACAGATGAGAAAAATAAATAAACAAAATAAAACAGCCATGACTCCTAGCAGGAAAGGCATGGTAAGGAGGCAGGATGGGTGGGCAGATGTGCTTGGATCACTGATTAAATTCAATGTAAATTAACCCAGTATTAGCTAATATATTTATGAAATGGTTTGAAAACAGAATTTTCAATAAATGTTTAGATAAACCTAAGATGTGGCTGAAGTATGTTGACAGTACATTTGTGATTTGGCCTAATAGGAAGGAACAGTTGGATAAATGTTTGCACCAGTTGAAAAACAAAGCAAAATCTGTTAAATTTGACATTGAAACTGAGATCTTATTACTATTTCTCAACATAGTGATTAAGAGCCAAGAGCCATGCATTAATGTGACCATGTGTAGCAAACCCATTCACTTGGGACAATACATCCATAAGCTTTCTAACTACCTGGTACATGGAACAAGGTCATATTTTATTTTGTGCTCAACCATTAGAAATTGTTTTTCTGAAAATGGTTTAGATTCAATAATATCAATTTACATGATTTCCAAGTTAATGGCTAAACAGAAAAAAATTGTATATCAGTATTGCTTACAGTAAGAAATTAAGTTAGGTGTTATATAGGATATGAGAGGTGATATGTATATATGCTGTCTTGAAAAAAGTGATTAAAATAGCTGTTTTAATTGGGAAAAATAGCAGTTGGACACAGTCCTTACCTGTGTTCTATGTTTTGTTCCCTTCATATTAAAAACTCATTAACTGATAGGATTTCTGTAGACCATATACTGTATTTAAAACAAGAAATATTTTTAGGATTTGGTGTAACAAGTGAATAAGCTGTGTTAATAAGTATACTGTTAAAGGGGAAACACACTTCACATTCTAAGATTACTGAGTATGTGAAGAATTAATAGAACAAGAAACTTCACGGAATGATGCAAAAATTGTTATCAAGCAGGGAACACAGTTCAAATGTAAATTTGAGGAGATGGCTTTTATATCTTGTAGTAAAAACTGTATAAGCCAAATAAGCCATGCTATTATGAACACCGTTAGAATAGTTCAAACAATATGCTGTACAATAGTTATTATATTTTCTGAGTATTTTGTTGTGTTATGAGCACTGGGCGGAGCTTACCTCCGAATGTGCTTCTCCTTCTAGTATGGTATAGTATATGCAAGTATATTAACATCTTTACTTCACACATTTTTTCTTGTTTTTTATATTGTGCCATTCAGGTTTAGTGTTTTTATATGTTTGTATGGATAGGCCTAATACTTGCTCCTTTAGTGGGTAATGTGATTTTGCATTTTTAAGTTTTTTTTATTTGGCTTTATGGAGCTTGTTATCTTCTATAATGAATTAAATTTATTAATTACCAAATTATAATAATTTTTACACCTACCTGCCAAGACTCGGTTACGGGTTCCAGGATCCGATCACAAGTACGTTAGATACAAACATGGTTTACAGGTTAAACAAAGCACTGACACAACTCATTTTTGAAGAGAATTAAAATTTAATTTTTTATTTTTGAACTTTGTTAACATTAAAAGATTCCTTCTCCAAAATTAAAACTCTGAAATACATGCCTAATATTTTTCGGTGATCCACTCCCTGATCACAACAATATAATTATGAACTTATTCTAACATCTTACCTTATACTTATACAGACATACAGACAGAGCCCAGCCTGCATATTTTGAACACTCACTCAAACACACCCCTTAACATTTTATAATAAAATCCCCCAGCCCTTACACTTAAACCGCCGGCCACGTGTTCGCGCGTGCACTCATCGTTCCTGGAAATTACTTGTTTTTTTTATTGTCCGAAAACATTGGATTTGGTTCCACTTGATGGATGGACCGCGGTCACCTGAAATTATACTGTTGTTACACTTTTTACTGGAAAATATAAAAAAAACTTTGTAGAGAGCCTACTTAGCTCCGTGCCGGCCGGCACCTATAGCGTAACTGGGAAGCGTGCTTGTCTGAGCAGGCGGAACTTCGTATTCACGGCCAACAGATTTTCGTCGCCGTTCATGCTTAATTGCTGTGGTGTATTCACTCTATACATGGAACATAGTCGTTATTTGTGTGGTAACCGGGGACAATATTTGCCTCTGCTATACTGATGTCACTAGCAGCGGGTGGGGCTTAAATACATTTCCTGTAGCTGGCTGGTTGGTTTTACAAATTGTTTATTCCAGCGCCATTTTTTGCATCGATGTTGGAGTTTCACAGCGTCACTTCAGCGCCCCGTCCTGAGATGTTAAGTGCGGGCGTCGTCACACATATACAGAGTTCTGAGAATTTTTAGGGTGGTACGAATGCCTTGCCGCATTACACAATAGAGATTGCGCCTCGCCTTTGTCTCAAACTGTTCTACTTGCCATGTGTTCTGTTGTAATGGAAATAACGTTTGCCGTATAATAAAACTTTCACAATAAATCTTTTATAAAATCCCGCAAAAAATGAAATAAATAAAAATACAAATGCCCCCTACTGTAAGAAATAAAATAACCCAATTTTGGACACGTTACAATACCCCCTCAATGAGAATTCTGCTGTCCAAAACAGAAGAAATCTCATTGATAAACCCCTAAGAGGACCGGTGAGGGACTGGTGCCAACAACCCCCTCTTGTTCTTACTCTTCATGGGTACACAACCCCCCTGGCTTGGCGACTATGGACGCATCTGAACGAGATCACTGGACTTCTCCGTAAGAGATCCCAACACCGAAAAATCGAACAGACAAGTACCACAGCACACCTCACCTTCTAACATGCTACCCCCCAAAATCCTCAATCCCTGGCTCACATTTTCCCAGATCCTCCACCGATATGTTTCCCCTTGTATGCAAGCTGGGCTGCCTTTAGCAGATACTGGGCTCACACACACTTACATTACATATTATACATTGGAAAAATTCTTTAAAATTCACTATTTCATAAAAAAAAATTCCGAATTCAAAATAAAACATTGTATCAAAAAATTCTCTTCCTTATTTTCTGTTTTATTTAAAATGAATTAATTTAAACATTTCTCCTAATCAAACATATCCTTAACCTAACATGTGAATACTTATAGTCTAACAATACAATGCAATACAATAAATCAATAAAAATAAACATGGTTAGCACACAAATAATAAAATAATCAATACTTAAAATATTCATTAGCTGGCAGGCGAAAAATCAAGATTTTTTTTTCAAAAAAAAAAAAATAATTTCCTAAAAATTTTAAAATTAAAAAAATTTAAATTTATGAAAATGTTTCCTTTATATTTAGACATTATTTAAAAATTGGTTTAAATTGATCAAATAAACAAATTAAATTGACTTCCTACTATACAAGCTTAGTGAGTGTATGACCTCATCAGCTGATCGAAACTAGGTCAATTCCACAACCTTGACCCACATATGTTATGTACACTTTCTGTCTGAAAATACATTTAACATCTGTAATAAGCTAACTTGAAACACTAAACATAATAAAATAAAACATTTAAAATAACAAAATATTATTATAAATAATAAGCAAACTGACATTTAAATTATTCAAAATAAACATTTCTTTAATGTTACCTTATTTCCAAATTCTATCAAACTTTGTCACTGGTTTCAAAATAAAATTTTATATCTTTATTATAAATCTCTCTCTTTATTTAACAATCTTATTCTCCATTACTGTGGGTGATTTTAATTATTTATTCTCATTGACTGTACTACTTGATCTGTATACATCTATAATCTTTCTCCCCCGACTCTAATATTCATCAACTTCAACTACCATGACACCCATCTCTATTAAAAACATCTACCAAAACGCTCTAACCCCAACTTATCATTTAACTCAAATCGCCACCTTCTCTCTATATAAATAAAAAAAATACTCTAACCCTTTGTACATAGGATACGTGTTTCCCCCCCAAAAACTCAATTTCCCTTATCTGGCCCCTGGATTCTACCTAAGGCGGCCCCTCCTCACTAAAATCGATCCTATCCCGTCCCAACTTATCGTTATGTTGTGGACTCCCACATTACACTACCCCCTACTACAAAATTGCCATCCCCAAAATCTCAATCTCATTACCTTACTACAACTACCACAAAATAACATCATTACTTATAAACATCAATATATCACTCAAAAATCTACATAAATTCTCCACAACTACTGTGTCAACATCAATACTTCTCAAAATTCTATAACATTACATTAACTCAAAACAACATTACATTATCTTCAAAACAATATTTCGATCTTTACTTCAACTCTAACTTCAACTTGGACAGATCTATATGTCCCACAAAATACTTATCACCCAAAACTATTTTTTATTAGCTTTCACAAATTATTACTTTATTTCTCACTTTTTCAAATTACTTTTCTCATTACTTTAAAACATCTGTAATACATTAAACCACTACATTAAACCTTAATTACTTGGAACATTTATAAACCAATATACCAGTGACCTGTTATTGCTGATCAGCTGATCTACTAACACAATGAAAACACATCTCAAAATTGAACAAATTATATGAAATATTTATATATATGTTTATCAATATTCGCTTCTGACCTCTTTGTTTCCCCTCTCTCTGATTCTGATACTTTGTGTCAACCGCCTGCCAGACAGCTTAATTATTGGCTTAGTTTAAAATATACACACATAATGAAAACACATATTCTTATCAATGCTTATATCTAACCTACGACAATAAAATAATACATTTAACAGCATGTAATGAACACCTTATATTAAATGTCTGGGCAACTAGTTATTTAACAGAGCACAAGCAATTTTATTGGATCAAAATTTGAATTAGCAAAATTTTCTGTTGTAAAATTTTAACTGCGTGACTCATCTGAGCCACCTCCCAGCCACACACACTATTGCAAATTATGGAGGACTGTATCGCCCTTTTCGCTTTCACAAAGACGACATATTTTGGAGTAGGTTGACCTCTCCGTGTCTTTGCTTCGGCTGTTACATTTTAAAAGGTTCAGATATCAACATACCTTTGTTATATAGTTACATGCCCTTAATGCGGGTCTACCACCCGGCTTTGCTGTTCCTCCGCGAACAGAGTGGTAGCTGCTGTTCCATAGTGCCTGGATTTCCCCTAAAGTTCACCCCCCATTGAATTTCTACTATATACCAATTTCAAGTCAGCTATGGTCAAGGGACTTGATATGACCATAGCTGGCCGCTAGCCAAATCCACGATTAATGCTGGTAAGGCAGTAATCACCCGAAAAGTTGGGGAAATCTAACTTCATTTCACTGCCTGTTCTACATCGTTCTAGTTATGTGCGACACGATAGTCTATCAGTGTGCAAATTAAGTTTACACGAAAAAGGTGTGTCGCACATTTTCGCCATTTTCGCCTCCGATGGAGGTAACACTCTGTTACCCCCAACCCATTTCGCTATCTACGGGAGCACAGGCCACCCCCGCAATAACAACTTAATAACTAACTAAGAAATCAAATATACAACATTATAGTATGAGACCTTCATTCGTCACTAATCCTTTAACTCACTTATATCATTCATAATTTTCAACAATTATCTTCCTTAAAATTTTCAAAATTTATTATTAATAATTAGTATATATCATTTTTCAGTTATTATTAAATTTTTGAATTATCATTTTTATTGAACACAATTATTTCAAATAATCTCACTATTGAATTAAAATCTGAATTACATCTGTAAACATTTTTATTATACATGATTCATATTGTGAAAGTTCTATACTTACAGTCCATTTAACATGATATATACAAAACATATTGTAACAAAACAAAATGTTACAAAAGAATAGTAAATAATAGTGGAATCCGATCCAGAGAGGAACCAAGAAATAATAATTGAAAGCAAATTAAAGGAAAACTATTTGGTTTGACTTATATAATATTATCCAGAAACCCAGAAATAACCCAGTAGAATAGGGCAGTAAACAGAAAAAAGTGAAATAAATAAACCTAGTAGGCCTAATCAACTTACCCTGAATAATAATCCAAACCCAATAAAGAGTACCTAATCCATATAATAAAATTGTATTAATTATAATCATATAGGCCTATAATCAAGGAAAGGAAAAGGGACACAAACCTTTAAAGTAATGAGTGTGATCATAAGAAATAGCGACACAGACTACCGTTAAACAGTGTAATTATTTTTGATGGAAGTGTTTTGATATTATTAGACAGAATTTTAGTTTATCATACAGACAATAGTTTAGCAGTATAAATAAACTAAAACTGTCAAAAACAATTATTATTATTAAAAGTTTTGTTATATGTTATAAGATTTTATTTCACCAGTTAATTTATGTAAATATATTTATCTCAGGTAGTCAAAGTAGAAATTACAATCAATCATAACAAATTGTTCCACCACATATCATAGAAATTCAAATTAATAAGGTTTTACAGTTATAAACTGAGGCATGTTTAGTATCAAATTGTTTATAATTATCTAATTAATAATTGTATAAACATTGCATATATAATTAGAGTATAATAATAAAATTATCTATTAAAGGTAATTTATAAAATATAATGTAGGTAATGGGTGTTGATCCTATAACATTTAAACTGTACATAAATGACCAATCAAAATTTAAGAAATTTGTATGGGTAGGTAACTAAAAGAAAGAAGAAAGAACACTTAATTGTTAATTGTGATGGAAAGCAGTTGTATAGTGCGTGTCTAGAGGTAATTAAAAGTATATAAAAATAGATAACCCGTTTGTGGAAGAAGATCTGAAGGACCATCATCGCAGATAATAATACTTCCACTACAATTTTTATGAACAAATAATACACACAATCAAGAAAAATATTCAGAATAGACCAGGAACCCTTCAGCAATATCGTCTAGATGTGTAAAGTATAATTTGACAATATTTTTTTTCAACAAGGAACAACCACTAGACAATATAACAATTTACACTAACACTAATCACTAGGCAACATTTTAAAGTGCAACCAAATTCAATATATAAGCTAACAGTGATTACAAGGAAAACATTTGTTGTACACATTAATAAACTACATTATTTTCTGAGACGGACAAATTGAATATCGTCAAAACTTGTATGTAACTTAATATATAATTTGTGTAAATTTTTAGATTATAAGTAATATATTGTTTGTAAAGGTACTCTCTATTATTAATCAACATGCAAAGGAACCTTTCGTAGCAGCCACAAGAATTCCCACGAAATATATTAAAATTATTTAATATATAAATCCTGAGATAAATATCGACCCTGTGACAACCTTATGTATCGAATGGAATTTTCCAATAATTTGAATTTATGTTACACAGATTAAATCATTATGTTATTAAATCATATCCATGAGTCATTATTCCATTAAGGTACTATTATAAATTGGCGCACCAACTAGTGAGGCTGAAATTAGGGAATATTAAGTGAAGAAATTAAATCAAGCAAATTAATTTCCTAATTTTTAGCTGGCGACTGCTATAAGTTCCAAGAAATAATAAAGATGCGTAAGAGGGCTACATCATTGAAACGGACGAAGGAGGCAGAGAAAGAAGTCAGGATGGAAGAGAAAGAAGTAACATCGGTGGAGGATGTGGAGACGGTAGCAAGAAAGGAAGATAGGGGAGACCCGAATCTTATAAAATTAATGGAATTAATGAATAGTATGAGTGAAAAAATGGACAGAAATAAGGAAGAAACCAATGACAATTTTAAGAAGCAGAAGGAAGAAATGAACGAAAAATTTGATAGCATCAAGGAAGAATTCAGTGAAAACTCAAAGAAACAAAATGAAATTTTGAGTCAAAACTTATTAAAACAAATGGAGGAACAAAACAAGCAAACGAAGGAAGATTTGAAGAGCATCAAGGAAGATCACAGACAAACAAATGAAAAAATTGATAGTATCAAGGAAGATCACAGACAAACAAATGAAAAAAAAAAATTGATAGTATCAAGGAAGATCACAGACAAACAAATGAAAAAATTGATAGTATCAAGGAAGATAACAGACAAACAAATGAGAAAATGAGTGAAAATTTAATAAAACAGATGGAGGAGAGATTTGACCAAAACAGAGAAGAAACTAATGAAAATTTTAGGAAACAAAACGAGAATAATAATGAGAATTTAAGACAAATCCGGGAGGAGAATAAACAGATAAATGAGAAAATCGACAGTATTAAAGAAAGTACTAATGAAACTTTAAAACAAACTATAAGTGAAAATAATAGCCAAATGAAGGAAGAGTTCAGACAAATCAATGAAGAGAATTTAAGAAGAATTAATGGTAGAATTGAACAAGTCAATGATACAATTAACCAGAAGATGGACAAAATCGATGAGGAAAGGAAGCAAGAAATAGCTGACACTAATGAGAGATTGAGAAAAGCTAACGAAACCATTACACAAAATGAAGCAGTGATAAATACCAGAATAGACCAAGTCCAAGAAAATAGTCGTATTCAAATAGAAGGAATACAAAAGGAACAAGAAAATTTAGTGAATTTACAGAAACAAACCGGAGAAAGGTGTGACAATATTAACACTACGATGAACAATTTAACTGGTCAAGTACGCCAAAATCAAGAAGAAATTGAGTTAATTAGAACCAGACCAAATAATATTACTCATGTTTCCACAAACGAAACCAGAGAAGGGATTAATTTCAAAAATTATCGCAGAAACCCCATGGAATTCCTGGCCAGAATCGAGGAACATTTTAATAAACATCGAATAACTATCTGGAGCTCGATTAGAGAGATGTTGGATGAGCATTTTAGAGAGATTACGGACAACTGGTGGACAGCAACCAGGAATGAGATAGTGGACTACGCTCAATTTAAAAAACTGTTTAAAGAAAAATACTGGTCCGAAGCTATACAAAATATTATAAGGGACAACATTTGTCAGGGAAGATATGATGGAAATAGAGGTACATCTCCAACTACTTACTTCTGGGGAAAGGTATGTTTGGCGAGACACCTAGAGCCAAGAATACCAGAAGAATCCCTAGTAACTAAAATGGCATACCATTATGACACAGGAATTGCCAGAGCACGCCTGGGAAGCCAGATTAAAACGGTCCACGCAATGGCTGACTTATTAGAAAATTATGAACACGAGGGCTACTACAAAAGAAGCAGACAACGAACTGATCAGTGCAGTTCAAAAAATAATAACCATGGTATGAATCATAATTAATATAATAACATGAATAACCGGAATAGTTATGTCAACGATCGTAATCACAACCAAAATTATACCCCAAATAATAACCAACCAGCAAACTTCAATCGAAACCCAATTAACAATAATGATAACAACAGGCCCAATCAAAATTACCATCCGGGTAATAGAAATAATAATAATTATAATAACTACCGAACAAACCAAAATTATAATAATAATCGTTCGTACCGACCCCGAATAAATTACATCAGTGCCGAAGAAGGGGATTACTGGAGATACCATCAACCTCGGAGGAACAGTTTTAATAACAGTTATGATCAAAGAGGAAATCCCAGAGGGATGAGTCACCATTATAACCGAGTCAGAAGTAGAAGCCAGGAGGACTTCCGAGAATCAAGGGGAAGTGAACAATTAGACAACCGAGAGGTTGCACAACCAGGAACCAGCACACCAGTCCAGGCAAATCAACAGTCATGCCCGGAAAATAATCATGATAGCCTTAATTTAAACGGAGTGAGGCAGTAATAAACCCTCGCGACCCCTTACTGCTACTAACTACTGGGTACAAAAACCACCAAATTCAAAAACATAGTAATAACAAATTACTACCCACTAATTATGAAAAACTAATTATGGAAAATAAAAGAATTTTGAAGTATAACAACAACCAAAGTTTAAGGACGGACAGTCAAAATCTTACTATTATTTACAATTATTATTTGAAAAATCTTCGAGAAGAACTGTTGGAGGAAACGGTGACAAGTAGAATCAACCAGCATAATGAAATTTTATACATAACCGCTCAAATTGAAGGAATTCCTACACGAATAATGATAGATACTGGTGCAAATGTATCACTTATTAACGACGCTGAACTGGAGAGAATACAGAAACAAAGTAAAAATATAATACCTACCTTACCTGTCAATAATGTTATTTTAATAGGTGCCACTGGGCGTCAAAATAAAACAGTGAGAAAACAAGTGTCATTGGAAATAGAAAGCAAAGGTGTTACAATTAATATTATATGTTTGGTCGCAATCGGCCTACCATTCGAATTATTAATCGGATGCGATATGCTGAGGAAATACTCAGCCATTATTGATTTGAGCAAGGAGAAGGTGTCCTTGAACTCAGAAGGTGTTATGTGGACGGCAGAGTTAATAGGAAGCGATGGTGCCCCTCTGAACCGTACCCATCACCAAGTTAGGGAATTAAATTTTTTAAATAATGACACCCAATGCAGAAAAATAATCTATAATGTGACAAATGAAGACCTGTGGAACAGTAAATTACAGGAGATAAGAGAGTTTAGACACCAAGGCACAAATAATTTGACAGTAAAACAAGTAGAAGATCTCATTATAATATATAAGAAGTATAAACATGTATTTTCAGAAAAACCAGGAAAAGTAAGAAACTATCAGTGTAGAATACAATTTAAAGAACCAGCAGAATTCCACAGAAAATCCTATCCTATACCATATTCATTGAAGGAGGCGGTTAGAGCTGAAATTAATAAAATGTTGTTAAATGATATAATTGAGCATAGCCAATCACCATATACTAGCCCAATAGTAGCAATTCAGAAGATTATAATGAACAATCCATGAAAAAATATCATGAGGAAGAAAAGGTAAAATAACATAAGTAATTATGTCCTCACACCTAATGAAGTGTTCAGAAATAATTACTTCTGAAGGGAGGCAATTTGTAACAAAACAAAATGTTACAAAAGAATAGTAAATAATAGTGGAATCCGATCCAGAGAGGAACCAAGAAATAATAATTGAAAGCAAATTAAAGGAAAACTATTTGGTTTGACTTATATAATATTATCCAGAAACCCAGAAATAACCCAGTAGAATAGGGCAGTAAACAGAAAAAAGTGAAATAAATAAACCTAGTAGGCCTAATCAACTTACCCTCAATAATAATCCAAACCCAATAAAGAGTACCTAATCCATATAATAAAATTGTATTAATTATAATCATATAGGCCTATAATCAAGGAAAGGAAAAGGGACACAAACCTTTAAAGTAATGAGTGTGATCATAAGAAATAGCGACACAGACTACCGTTAAACAGTGTAATTATTTTTGATGGAAGTGTTTTGATATTATTAGACAGAATTTTAGTTTATCATACAGACAATAGTTTAGCAGTATAAATAAACTAAAACTGTCAAAAACAATTATTATTATTAAAAGTTTTGTTATATGTTATAAGATTTTATGTCACCAGTTAATTTATGTAAATATATTTATCTCAGGTAGTCAAAGTAGAAATTACAATCAATCATAACAAATTGTTCCACCACATATCATAGAAATTCAAATTAATAAGGTTTTACAGTTATAAACTGAGGCATGTTTAGTATCAAATTGTTTATAATTATCTAATTAATAATTGTATAAACATTGCATATATAATTAGAGTATAATAATAAAATTATCTATTAAAGGTAATTTATAAAATATAATGTAGGTAATGGGTGTTGATCCTATAACATTTAAACTGTACATAAATGACCAATCAAAATTTAAGAAATTTGTATGGGTAGGTAACTAAAAGAAAGAAGAAAGAACACTTAATTGTTAATTGTGATGGAAAGCAGTTGTATAGTGCGTGTCTAGAGGTAATTAAAAGTATATAAAAATAGATAACCCGTTTGTGGAAGAAGATCTGAAGGACCATCATCGAAGATAATAATACTTCCACTACAATTTTTATGAACAAATAATACACACAATCAAGAAAAATATTCAGAATAGACTAGGAACCCTTCAGCAATATCGTCTAGATGTGTAAAGTATAATTTGACAATATTTTTTTTCAACAAGGAACAACCACTAGACAATATAACAATTTACACTAACACTAATCACTAGGCAACATTTTAAAGTGCAACCAAATTCAATATATAAGCTAACAGTGATTACAAGGAAAACATTTGTTGTACACATTAATAAACTACATTATTTTCTGAGACGGACAAATTGAATATCGTCAAAACTTGTATGTAACTTAATATATAATTTGTGTAAATTTTTAGATTATAAGTAATATATTGTTTGTAAAGGTACTCTCTATTATTAATCAACATGCAAAGGAACCTTTCGTAGCAGCCACAAGAATTCCCACGAAATATATTAAAATTATTTAATATATAAATCCTGAGATAAGTATCGACCCTGTGACAACCTTATGTATCGAATGGAATTTTCCAATAATTTGAATTTATGTTACACAGATTAAATCATTATGTTATTAAATCATATCCATGAGTTATTATTCCATTAAGGTAGTATTATAATATTCACCATACCACATTACTTTCACCTCCTCTCTGAAACATTTAACACAAATATCAGTTTACATCAAACAATTTAGCCATCTATTACCAAATTACAAATCTCGTAAAATAATTTAAATTCTTCAGTTAATTTAATTATATAACATTTAAATAATCAATCAAAATATTTAACATGTATCAAATTGTTTTAATTAATTTAATTATTAACAACACAAATTGCATTACCATCATAACAACTATTATTAGTCAATTACTGTTTTCAAAATTAATTCTGATATTTATTTAACTTGCAAATATTTCAATATTATTATTACAACAATCATCTTACGTCCACACATTATTTACTTAACATTCCACAATGCACACAAATAAATTCACTATATTTTATTTACACACTCTTGTTATTAACTGTTCAGTTTTTTCCGCACTTCATTGTCCAAATCTGCCATGTCAGAGCCCATAAAACATAATGTTTATCACTGTCTTTTATTGTTTTATAGTTCAACCTCCATCGTCCCAAATAAGTCTCGGTTTTATACAACACTGTTGATTTTTACTGACAAACAAATGGTTACTTTGTGTGTCATAACTAGAACAATCAAATTCACTCATTTTACCAAAATGCTCATTAAACCAGTCTACGTTAGGTATTTTTGTTAAGTCTCCGTCATTACATTCATTCACTATCGGGTTAATTACTTTTGTCAAACCATTATAGTCATTCTTATTCAAATAAACTTTTAAATTTTCTTTCCATTTGTCATACTTTCTATTCAAATCATATAATTCTGTTACTTTCTCCACATACAATTCTCTGTTGAACTCTCTCTCATCACAGTACCAAGTCACACTCTCACAATTACTCCGGACAGAGGGTGTGAGATAATGGTTTAAAAAAGATAGAAAGTAAGACGGCTTTCACACTTGATAATTTAATAGCCTCTGGTGAGCTCGTAAGCAGCAGCATGCAGAATTGCTAATCAGACATAAATAATATAAAAAATGACTTACCGTATCTCACGACTGGGTTGTTCCTGACACTCAAGGCAGGATAGACTGGTTGGGAAAAGGATGGATGAAAGGCACGGATTTCTACCTGCCGAGAAGTCCCGACTCGTGGATGATGACACTTAGATGGCTGGCGTATGACAGACCTAAAAGTTCACGTGCAGGTACGAACTTTACAAAAGCCATAGTGCCAACTTCGGAAAATGGAAAGAATGACCGGTTCGATCCGAAATATCGAACACCGGCCCCCGTTGACCGCAATGGGTCAACCATCAACTACACCAAAAGACATGGCCAAAAATGCAATACAAAAATTTGGCTTTTGGTGAACAGGAACGTTCTCTGAAAATTACCCTCCAACATAGGAGGGGGTCACACGCAAACACAAGAAAATACAAACATACAGAAAACATGCAATGAATCAGAAAACCATGCCGAATAACTCCGCCGCGGGCGCATCGACCAGGCGAGCAATCCGAAAGGTTCGGGTAGAGCAGACAAAACCCAATAACTTACAATAAACAATGGCCCAGCCAAACACAATGTAAAACTCAGCAAATCAACTTAGTTAGTTCCCTAGTTTTTACATTTTTTTTTCCTTTTTTTATTTTATTTTTTTTCCCCTTTATCCCCCCTTTTTTTATCATTTTTTTTTTACTTATTTTGTTGTTGATTTGTTGAGCATCCATAACTCCCAATGAACTGGCACAACGCCATGCCAGAAACATTCCACAATGTAAAATTCACGCGGACAACAGCTGGAAGGAATCACCTGGGAAATCCCAGCAAAGTGTCCAGTAAGTCCACAACAATCATTGAAACTAATTCTGCTCACCCGAAAAAACAAGATAAACTCAATTAAGAAGATATGGGCAACCGGTATAATTTAATAGCCGGTCGTTCAAAAGAACCAGTGGATGTTTTAACTGAAGCGTGACGAACAACCCCGTCGCTCCCCGGAAACACAGCTGAAACTCGGCCAAGAGGCCACAACAGGGGGGGGAGAATTCTGTTCCTCCATAACCACCACCATAACGCCACCTTTTCCAAAAGGCTTGGAGCAAAGCGGCAATTTGTTTGTAATGACGGACGGTCCCTTCATTTAATGAGACTTCAGCTTCCGGGGGCGCGGTAATGGGGAGGCCAACCAAAAAATGGCCAGGCGTTAGAGCCTGGTAATCACTCGGATCTGAGGATAGGGCAGTCAAAGGACGGGAATTTAAGATTCCCTCAATGCGAATGCATAACGATGAAAATTCTGCTATGGTCAGCGACCTGGTCCCAATCATACGTTTCATGTGAAACTTGGCCGACTGGACAGCCCGTTCCCACAAGCCACCCTGATGAGGCGCAGACGGAGGGATAAATTTAAATTCGATGTTATTGTCAACAGCAAAAGCTGTTATCTGAGCTGACTGGTCAGGATTGGAAAGCACATTTTGGAGCTCCCGTTTCAGTTCGGAGCGCGACCCCACAAAATTCCTACCACAATCCGAATACAGTGTTTTCGGAGCCCCACGGCGACTAATAAACCGCCTCAACACATCAATAAACTGGGGCGTTGAAAGATCCATAGCCACTTCAAAGGGAACTGCTTTAGTGGCTAAGCAGATGAAAATGCAGAGATACGCTTTGACTATAGGTGCCTTCCGAACAGCGTAGGCCCGTACCAAAAAGGGGCCAGCATAATCCATGCCGGAAGAATAAAATGGAGGTGCCGGATTAACCCTAGGAACTGGCAGATCCCCCATTAACGGGTTGGTGGGGCGAGGACGCGCCCTGAAACAAGGAAGACATTTCCAAATTATAGTTCTTATTGCCTGACGTGCGGACAAAATCCAATAATTTTGGGCAAGCTGAAATTGAACTTGCAAGGGCCCAGCATGACCTAACCACACATGGGTGTGATGAATTAGCAACCCTACTAGGTGGTGATGCTTGGGCAGTAAAATCGGAAAACGAGTTCTAGTTACCGCAGAGTTGGTCAAGCGACCGCGTACTCGAATGAGGCCAAAATCATCTATAAACGGGACCAGGCGCTGAATGCGGACCGGGAGCCGCTTACCTAAACGAAGAGCCGCGAGCTCCTGTCCAAACACGCTGCGCTGAATGTAGCGTAAAGTATACTTAACAGCCAACTTCTTCCAATCCATGGCTGTGGAAGCTTCAATCCGCGAAGGCATAGCCCACCTTAAGATGACTGAGGTAACCCCTACCACTAAGGGCCACGAAGACAAGTGCTCAAACAATTCCACCCGGGGCTCCTGAGTGAGAAACGAAGAGACCTTGGTTTCCAGGGCAACATCTTGCACGTCGTGATTCGGGTGATAATTAATAGGGGCCAGCATAGAGCATCCAGCTTTAACCAATCTGGCCCTGACCACCACAATGTCGACGACCGGAGGCTGGAGAGTGACGTACCTCTAGAGGCTAAATCAGCGGGGTTAGAAACACCATGAACATGACGCCAAGATTTAGTATCGGTCCACTCGGTAATGGCAGCCACCCGATTTGCACTAAATGTCTTCAATTTAAAAGTAGGCATATTCAGCCAATCCAAGACAATCGTCGAGTCCGTCCATAAGAAAACTTGACTCAATTGAATACATGATGAGAATAAACCAACATAATGACGAACAAGTTTGGCTAAAAGATAAGCTCCCAACAACTCCAAATGTGGGATTGATAAAGTTTTAAGAGGTGCCACTTTAGTTTTAGACGACAGCAACGAAACCACCGGAGGACCAGAGTCAGTATAAATGGACAGATAGAGGACGGCCGCGTAACCTAACTGGGAAGCATCACAGAAACCATGCAATATTACCCTTTCAATATGCCCACCTTTAGGGAAGAATGGCCGGGAAGTAGTAATTACCGGAAGATGATTCAAAGAGGACAGGAATTGACTCCAATAATCGTTTAACTCATCACTTAGAGGAGCATCCCAGTCCAAGCCCTCAGCCCAGAGTTTTTGAAAAAAAGCCTTGGCCCTGAAAATCACTGGCGAAAGCCAACCACATGGGTCAAATAATTGTGCCATCTGAGATAACACGACACGTTTGGTAACTTGTGCACCTGAGCATTGCTGCAACAGGCCAAAGGAGGAAAGGAGAAGCGTTTGGGTAAAATGGTCCCAACTTAAACCCAGAATATCCTTATCCTTAGCAACGACGGAATCACTTGGAGCGGCTGATTCAGGTAGGCAGTCGGGTTGATTAGTTCACCATTTTTTCAAATTGAACCCTCCTGAAGACAACAACAGAATTAATTCCCGTTGTAGTTTGCAAAGCTCTGATTTTGAATCAGCGCCAGCAGCAATATCATCCACAAAAATATTACGGCTTAGTACCGCCGCTCCTGCAGGAAAATTAACTGCCTCATCCTGAGCCAGCCGCTGCAAGGTTCGCAACGCCTGAAAAGGGGCGCAAGCCAGCCCGTAAGTAACGGTACGCAAAGCGAAAACCCTTAGTGGGGCGGTAACCTCCTCACGCCATAAAATACACAGGTACGCCGAGTCATCAGGATGCATAGCAATTTGGCGGTACATCTGTTCGATGTCGCACGTAAAAACATGGCTAAACCGCCGAAACAAAGTCAAAACGTCGGACAGTAAGGTCTGCAACTTAGGGCCGACACATAACACATCATTTAAGGAAATCCCATAGGACGTCTTCATACTGGCGTCAAACACCACCCTTATTTTTGAAGTATCACCTCTAACTTTAAAGATACCATGATGAGGAATGAAATATTTTGGAAAATTGGGGTCAGACACCAATGACATATGCCCCTGAGCGACATAATCTGTTATAAATTGCACATACTGGCTCTTAAACTGACTGTTCGCCGCAAATTTCCTTTCCAACGCAAAAAACTGAGACATGGCTCCCTTAAGGGAATTTCCCAAAATGTGAGAAGAGTTTTTGAAGAATGGCAAGCGCACCTGGTAACGACCCGACGGCAACCGACTTGTTGACTCCATGTAAAACCTTTCAGCAAAGTGATCCTCTTCAGATAATTGGTGGGGTACAGCTGGAGGCTCTTCGACCTCCCAAAAACGATGAACTTGCTCAATTAGGTTTGTTGTATCCGTTGATAACGTTGTGACGGAAGGATAAAAGTGATGGAAATGACAGTGAAGCTGATGTGCAGATACTAGATCCAAAGGAAGGCCAGTTAGACCACTAGCACAAGTCAATGCACAATTAAGTGAAATTGGGGCTCTACCCATAATCACAAACCCAAAACGTGTCCTAACTGCAACAGGCAAACCTGCACCCAAAGGAATAGTCTCTCCCATAAGAATAGCCGCTACAATATCGGCTCCAAACAACGCATCAATTGGGGCTGCTACATCGAAGGTAGGGTCAGCTAACAAAAGATCTTTTGTAGCCTGCTTAACTTCAGACAACACCTGGAACCTAGGTGAGTCCGACAAGATCTTAGAAAGAATTATAAAGGCATGGTTAGATGCCACAACCTTGCGTTTTAAAGTTTCCAAGGACAGATGGCACACCTTTTTTGCTTTGGTGGCAATATCACCTACCCCATTGACACTTACCGAAGCGTCAAAACAAGCACATTTCAAGCGAGATGCACATGCTTCAGTGATGAAAGAAGCATGGGACGCGCTATCCAGGATGGCCCTAACTACAACATAACCACCACTCGGAGACGACAAGACTGCTAGACAGGTCGCTAACAGAACCCCTGCAGGATGGGGCAGAGACACGGTCAGAGTAGTGCTAGACAGATCAACAAGCGATGACTCCGAAGCCTTGAGTTCAGCTGTGTCAGATATCTGTGAACGAGACGGAGACGGACGGGCACTTTTGAAATGAAGTAACGTGTGGTGGTACTTAGAGCCACACGTTTTGCACCTATTTTTGCACCAGCCCGAATGTTTACGTTGGAGGCACGAAAGACAACATTTTTTATTTTTAAGACTCTGAAATCGAGCCCTAGGGTCCTTACTCAGCCATGCCGGACACTTGAGAAGCAAGTGGGTCCGGGAATCGCAATGAAGGCAACGTGAACCAGATGCATCCCGTTGCGTAACCTCCGCAGATAACGTAGACACAGCAAGAGGAGTAGCCTTAGAAAAAGAAACCTTCTGGGTTTTCTGGTGGCTAGGGCTGGGAAGAGCAGGTAAAGCCGATTCCAAAGATGCCTGTTCTTTCTGTTCCGCCATAGCGGTTAAAAATGTCATAATTTCTGTTAGGGCAGGGAGATTCTCTTTGTCCATAACAGACGCCTCAAAACGTTCACGCAATGATAGATCCAGCCTAGACAATACAAAAGACGCATATATTGCTTGATATATATCAGCAATGTTTAGAGCTGACAACGCTGAAAAGTTAGCATTGAAGCTGTCCACCAACTTTCTAATAGACGCAGCAGATCGCATAGAAGCGGCTGGTAACTGAAGCAGATTGGTGCAATAAACCTGAGCGGCCAAACGAGGATTGTGATAACGACTTTTAAGAGTTGACAGTGCAAGTGAATAACTATCATCAACTATGGGAAGCGCGGCAACCTTCTCATACGCCTCACCCTTAAGATGAGTCAGTAAATATAACAATTTTTGCTTCGGAGTGAGGGCAGGACTCTCGTCCACCAATGTGGTGAACTTTGACCAAAACTCAGACCAACATTTGGCCTGGCCATCAAAACAAGGTAACGAAAGCTTCGGCAACTCATGAACAAGCACACCTGGGTGCCCGCCACTTGCCGATGAAAATCAACCGGAACCAACCGGTATCTCCTCTGGTTTTGTTAGTTTGGACGCTAAAATGCTACCCCGGACATAAATATCCTTAATTTGAGCTACCACCGCAAAAATGTGGTCCTCGTCCAATCCCTGGGGCAATGACTCGGCCGATAGGTATGGATCGACCTTACCTAGAAGGTCCTGATATTCTTCGGACAACCTGGAGGCCAAAATACCGGCTTCATGTTGATCCACGGCTCTCAATTGCGGCAACCCTTCCAACTTATTTATCAAATGCTGCAACGCAAGTATTCCCACCGAAGTGGTCCTGTCAAAAGCTGCCAACGACAATTTAGCAGGCATATTGAATTAAAAAATATCGCGCAACCGACAACCACCCTTAATAAGAGAATTAGAAACTGAACAATAATCACGCACCGACTTAGCCCAACAGTGCTCGAGATAACTAGGCGTCTCACACAACTACTTTGCATAAACAATACCGAGCAAGATAAATACAAAAGTAAATTAGTGCAAGGCAAAAGACAACTTACACAATCCAACAGGCAAATAATGCCAAACACAATAAATTAAACACGCAACAAATTGATTTACACAGCGCAAAAGCACGACAGCAAAAACACAAGTTATACAAGATTACAGCACATACGGTGCAAAATAATGGTACACAAAAGTGCACCCAAAAACAAACATGTATAATACCACATAGAATAAATACACACAACACAGCAAAGTACAACAATTCACCAGTTACCGAACCAAACACAATAACTGGGACCCAATAAATGCCAAAATTGATGGTCAACGCGTCGTGCATGGACAGGATATCGCATATGCAAAATATAAATCGCACCTAAAGGTAATAGTCATGACAAAAAATTAAATTAAATACAAAGGCAGGCTAATCCGAAATCCGGATAACCTAAAACCGTTCCCTTTACGCATGACAGTCACACACGTAGCGCACAATTTCACGTGGGACGCAAACCGTAACAGGCCGGAAACAAACTTTACCAGACTTGACCCAGTAATTAAACGACTACCCCAAAAAAAAACAAGGTGCAAAATTTTGACACAAAATCTGCCCACCTGGCGATGCACACGCGACGACACAATGCAATATACAATCGACACAATGCCGATGCTGACCACAAGCAATAGCCATAAACGCAAACTCGTAGTTCACATACCTACGTATTGTACCAACGTGCTTCCGTGTGATAGCATGCAAATGTCAAACATTCATGAAATTTAAAAATTAACCGCATGCAAAAACACCCACGAGCAGGCAAAAAACGAAACGGCACGGCACGTTGGTAATTAAAATAAAAATCACGCAGCCAAAACTGACTTACAACCCAATGAAACTCAACCCACCAGCTGCATCATGCAAAATTACGCAGCACGTGCTCCCAGTCGTGACGGCAAAATATTTAATTGAAACGCTAGCAACCTCATGAACCCTCTGGTAGTACATATATGTGAGATAATGGTTTAAAAAAGATGGAAAGTAAGACGGCTTTCACACTTGATAATTTAATAGCCTCTGGTGAGCTCGTAAGCAGCAGCATGCAGAATTGCTAATCAGACATAAATAATATAAAAAATGACTTACCGTATCTCACGACTGGGTTGTTCCTGACACTCAAGGCAGGATAGACTGGTTGGGAAAAGGATGGATGAAAGGCACGGATTTCTACCTGCCGAGAAGTCCCGACTCGTGGATGATGACACTTAGATGGCTGGCGTATGACAGACCTAAAAGTTCACGTGCAGGTACGAACTTTACAAAAGCCATAGTGCTAACTTCGGAAAATGGAAAGAATGACCGGTTCGATCCGAAATATCGAACAGAGGGTACACCATTACTCAACAAAAATAAACACCTCAATTCATCTACCAATACAGGTCTCTTGCCCTTCAACAACAACACTTGTGAACTCATTAACTCATCATAAACATCATAAATAATAAAGGGAAAATTTGCCCTCTGTCCCCACTCTACCACAACATTATTTTTTCTCTCTCTCTCTAACTCACTAACACACTTTAACATCTCATAATCACATTCCACAAACTCATCAGTACTCTCTGATATGACATTTTCAATTACATTATTATTCTCATTATTTTCAACATTATTGTTATCATTTATTAACTCTTTCTCTGGTATCATATTTTTACATTTGTCACTACAATTTTCATTGGTTTTACTTTTGTTTATACTTATCACATGTACTCCCATTCGCTCCGCACTCTGTTCTAATTTACACAAACTAGGTCTTATTACTTCGTTATTATTTTCAAAACATTTATTGATCTCACTAATATGGTTTTTTAACTCACTGAAATTGCTTTCGCACTTTATTGTCTGTTCATGTATTTCGCTTTTCAACTCATGGAATTTAACATTCTGCTCATCGAATTTAACACACAACATTGCATTCATGCCACACAAATATCTCATTACATCACTATTCTCAGATTGATTATTTCTATTAGTCGATATTGGGGTTGTTTGAATCCCCGAATCTTCAGTTACATTACTCTGATCACTCATATTTAATTCTGTTTTATCTTTACTCACACTTGGAGTCGAATGTATTTCAAAACTGCTCATATTTGAGTCGTCAAAATTTTCGACACTATTTTCATTTGCTTTATTCTCGTTATCTGACTTTTTTATAATTGATATTCAAAATATTAATAATCTAGTTAATTAATTTTTTGTAACGTGTTTTTATATTACTTTCGGTCTAGCTTTGCGTACATAACGCATTTCTATTTTGCTGCGCTAACCTAAAAAACATGTTTGTATCTTTATTGTAGATGTGGAATTTTATTAATTATAATTAATTATAATTCGTCCCTGTTCGGGCGCCAATTGTTATCTTCTATAATGAATTAAATTTATTAATTACCAAATTATAATAATTTTTACACCTACCTGCCAAGACTCGGTTACGGGTTCCAGGATCCGATCACAAGTACGTTAGATACAAACATGGTTTACAGGTTAAACAAAGCACTGACACAACTCATTTTTGAAGAGAATTAAAATTTAATTTTTTATTTTTGAACTTTGTTAACATTAAAAGATTCCTTCTCCAAAATTAAAACTCTGAAATACATGCCTAATACTTTTCGGTGATCCACTCCCTGATCACAACAATATAATTATGAACTTATTCTAACATCTTACCTTATACTCATACAGACATACAGACAGAGCCCAGCCTGCATATTTTGAACACTCACTCAAACACACCCCTTAACATTTTATAATAAAATCTCCCAGCCCTTACACTTAAACCGCCGGCCACGTGTTCGCGCGCGCACTCATCGTTCCTGGAAATTACTTGTTTTTTTATTGTCCGAAAACATTGGATTCGGTTCCACTTGATGGATGGACCGCGGTCACCTGAAATTATACTGTTGTTACACTTTTTACTGGAAAATATAAAAATAACTTTGTAGAGAGCCTACTTAGCTCCGTGCCGGCCGGCACCTATAGCGTAACTGGGAAGCGTGCTTGTCTGAGCGGGCGGAACTTCGTATTCACAGCCAACAGATTTTCGTCGCCGTTCATGCTTAATTGCTGTGGTGTATTCACTCTATACATGGAACATAGTCGTTATTTGTGTGGTAACCGGGGACGATATTTGCCTCTGCTATACTGATGTCACTAGCAGCGGGCGGGGCTTAAATACATTTCCTGTTGGTTTTACAAATTGTTTATTCCAGCGCCATTTTTTGCATCGACGTTGGAGTTTCACGGCGTCACTTCAGCGCCCCGTCCTGAGATGTTAAGTGCGGGCGTCGTCACACATATACAGAGTTCTGAGAATTTTTAGGGTGGTACGAATGCCTTGCCGCATTACACAATAAAGATTGCGCCTCGCCTTTGTCAAAAACTGTTCTACTTGCCATGTGTTCTGTTGTAATGGAAATAACGTTTGCCGTATAATAAAACTTTCACAATAAATCTTTTATAAAATCCCGCAAAAAATGAAATAAATAAAAATACAAATGCCCCCTACTGTAAGAAATAAAATAACCCAATTTTGGACACGTTACAAGCTGTGTTACTTGATAATGTTATTTAGCTGTGTTACTTGATTGTTTGTTATTGTTATTCTTTATATTTAGCATTCGTTTATCCTGAAGATGGGTGCCATTTCCTTGTGTAGTTAAAATTGGCTTTGTTATATTGATTCAGTGATCGGTAATATCCGTTTTAAATATATTCATAAAATGATTAATTCTACAAGCATTTAAATACAGTCTGATGTATTGTATTTGGTTTTGCAGGAAGTTACAAGGCTTGGTATGGTAACCTAATAACAGTGTGCCTTTTGCACACGCCTTAACTACAAACAAAATTAGTCTAGCAGTGAACATGTATTGTTTGTTCCAAATTAATGTTTGGAGTTTATCCAGTAGTTCATAGAAGACTGAGTATAAACCATTAATGTCACTTGTAACCTCTTATGAATAATGTACTGATTTAGCGATGGAAGGTTTAGTGAGGATCAGTCAGTAAATATAGACACAATTTTTGTTTCATTTTTGTCGATGTTTAGAGAATTTTTGTTATCATCAGACCTGTGTATGGACAATAGAGAAATAATCAAACACAAACAAATCTATTGTACCTTCACAAGTACTGATGATGACGATAACCATTGTCAAAACGTTAACACAAATGATATAAAAATTGTGTCTATATTTTTTGACTAATCCTCACTAAACCTTCCATTGCTAAACATTTATTGATTCACAGTCACTTCTAATTAAATGATTTTATACTGTACGAGGGGGGACCCAAAAGTAACGAGAATTTTTCTCTGGCAGTTGGTAGAATGCTAGTTCCGACTTCTCCCACTAGGTGCCTTCACTAGACACCATTTTGTATCAGTTGCCCTAGCGGCATTGTTGTGGAAACATTAGCGCGGTCAGTGTGACTATTTTTTTGTAAGCGTTGTTTCACGTTTTCGGCGATTTGTCAATGGCAGACATTAAATACCAACGTGCTAACATCAGGTTCTGTTTCCTGTTAGGGAAATCAGCAGCAGAAACTGTCGCAATGCTTCGGACGGCTTATGGGGAGGAAGCTTTGAGCCAGGCAAGGATTTTGAGCCGACAAGAAAGCACACGCGGAACGAATTTTGCTGCAACACGTTTCATCTTCAGACCTTCAGTTAAAATTCGTTGGCATGAACTCCAGGATATTCCAGTCATTTCCTCCAATTCATCGATTGTTCTACGATGATCAAACATGATCGCAACACTGATTTTTTCAATGTTTTCGTCCGTTTTGGAAGTCGAGGGACGTCCCGGTTGTGGTTCGTCTTCAATTGACATTTGACCACCACTTTTAAAACGAGAAAACCACTCGTAAATCCTTGCGTGGCTCAAAGCTTCCTCCCCATAAGCCGTCCGAAGCATTACGACAGTTTCTGCTGCTGATTTCCCTAACAGGAAACAGAACCTGATGTTAGCACGTTGGTATTTAATGTCTGCCATTGACAAATCGCCGAAAACGTGAAACCGCTTGCAAAAAATAGTCACACTGACCGCGCTAATGTTTCCACAACAATGCTGCTAGGGCAACTGATACAAAATGGTGTCTAGTGAAGGCACCTAGCAGTAGAAGTCGGAACTAGCGTTCTACCAACTGCCAGAGAAAAATTCTCGTTACTTTTGGGTCCCCTCTCGTATATTGTTTTTGTGTAAGTGTGGGCCTAAACTGAATTCTTCTCGTATGGAATAGGTTATGATTTAAACACATACTGTCTTAGTTCTTACTTTATATGAAATCAATTTGTACCTCGTAAAGGTATTATTTTTACAATTTAAAAAAATAATGTTTAATTTTGTTTGTAGATAGGAAACAACAGCGTAAATAAAAATGAGGGAAGAAGACTCCGACTGGACTGGTTTGAAGACAGTATCATCCTTTGACAGTGGTAAGGGTATACACTACAGTCCCGTTTAACTGAATTTGATGGGACCCATAAGGCTTCTGTTAAACGAAAATTCGGTTAAACCGGAAAATATGTATTTTCATATCTCAGACCGGATAGTTGTGTTGTTCACGGGGTCACGGCCCAAGGGCGAGCAAGGCCTACAATAGCAAGGCACATTACAATAGGCCTATTACAAACGAATGCATCACAACACTCTACAGGTATTAATTTATAAATAGAGTACGCTAAAAATGCAGTGAAATAATACATATTTTTTTTACGTGAATGAGACATTTTGGAAAAGTACAGTAGTCGTAACAAACATAAAAAATTGTAGTGAAATACAATAGTACAGTGAAAAATATATACAGTACTCTATGTAGGAAATAAAAACGTACGCACATGAATAATAAAACATGAAATTCGCAACAAACATGAAAGAATTATGATGGAATACAGTACAGTAAAACAAAATTTAATGTAGCGAAAATGTCATCTTCACTAAGAATTGGATGTGGTTCTTCATTACCTTGTATCCATTCCGCTATATCGTTTATTTGAATCTCCGATCCGCCTACCAGACTGTTTAGCTGTGATACGAAGTTCTCGTCACTACACTCCACGGGAACATCAGGTTCATTTTCATTCTGCGACACTGTTGTAGGCACGTTGGGCCAGAGTTTCCTCCAAGTTTTGTTTAGAGCAACTGCCGTTTCCTCCTCCCATGCTGCAGCTGTCATGTAGATCATGTCCTTGATCGTTATTTGTATCAACGTGGATATGATGTCATTAGGCTCTTCATCTTCATCATCTACGAGTTCTCGCGCGGCGCCGGCCGAATGTTTGTGTACAGTCCCTGTATGAAAGCAGTATAAAATATGGTAATACAAAGGTATTTGTGTGATTCGGTTGACCCGGAAATTCGGTTAAACGGGACTGTACTGTATTTATATTATTATTGTTGTTAGTTTACTTTTGTATGTTGTGTGACATTCTATCTTGTATTGACAAGTGTTTGTTGTTTACAGGCAGTAATGGAAGTACTGTTCCAGTAGGTACTACAAGTACCAGTATTCAGCCATTTTCACCTTCCAGTCTCTTTGTTGAATCACTTATTGAACAATTATGCAAACTTTTAGAGAAAGAACCTCAGCACCAAAAACAACTGTACTTAAGTATGACATATGTACTTGGTTTTTTATTATATGATTATGTACATTACATTATACATTTTTTATTTATTTTTAATTTGAAACATATAGTACAGTCACTGAAGCCGAAAAAAATAGAAATTGCAAATTAAGTGGCTTCTACGAGATTTTTTGCATAGGGCTAGATAAAAAGGTAAGAAAGAATTTAGAAAAAAGTTTACAAAAATTCAGTCGCGGGTTTTCGAAAAAAGGGAGGGGGGAGGTACAAAATATTAATTTTTCGTGATTATCTTAAAAAATATTAAATTTATGAGAAAAATACAAAATACCAAAAAGAAAGAGCATAAAAAAGATTATTAACATTTTTTTGTCAGGGCGATAATTTTAGTAGAAAACTTAATTAAAAGTTGGCAAAATTTTTCACAAGGTGGATTTTCACATAAAATACATGTTTATTTTAATAGACATGCAATTTTTTCAGGAATATAAGTTTAAAAACTCATTATTATTCATTTATGTATATATTATTACGTATAATTTTTTACTTATGTATTACGCATTATAATAAAAATGTTATTAAAAAATGCACTTTATAAATATATTCAAAAATAGTTTTCTTCCAATCATAGAAGATTTTGACAATAAAATAACTTTCAAAACACATTTCTTATTTATACAAATTATAAATTATTTACTTATAAATTATGATTTACAAAATTATTAAAATATTGTTTTTTTCTTCAATTTTTTGGAATTTTTCACAATTATCAAGGTGGAAAATAACTTTTTAGTACATTTATTATTTATTTATAAAATTTAATTATAACAATTATTTTTATAATGATAAATATATTTAAAAATTGATTTCTTCTCCAATTTCTTGAAAAGATTCAGAAGTCAAGTCTTCTATTTCTATTTCTCCCTCATCATACACAATATTTGAAAAATTTGTGCACAAATTAAATTCACAGTTTCCACAAGCCATTGAACAGTACAATCCACTTTTTCTGCAACTGCATAATTTTCCACAATCTTTTTTGCAATTACAGAAGATCATTTGCGCTAGAACCGCACCAAATTATAAAATATCAAAATTACTAACACAACTCTTAAAACATAAAATTGAACTTCCAGCAAAATACAATATAAAAAATTGTATCGAACTCACGGAACATTCAATATCGAACTGCGTTAATTCAATATCTGTATGGCGCATGTACCAGCTGTCCTCGCTCTCCCTAAAATTCTTCAACTTTCAGGGTCTGTTCTGTAATCCCTCTTTCAAATTTTTTTTATGCTTTATAAAAAAAAACTTTTTTTTTTTTTTGAAAGAGGGGCCACTAGTTATTTAAGACTAGGCGGAAGGCCCAGAGAAGCAAAAATGCGCTGGGTCCAGTGAGACGGGACTTGCAATGAAACTCTGCTGTAAGACAACAATAACAATTTTTATTATGTGCATACTTCGTTTTCTACACATCTACATAGGAATTTCAATTTAACATTTACCTATACAATTCAACCTCTGCTACTTCTTCATACAATTGTAGTGCCTTTCCCAAGTCGTTTCATATTCATATTAATTCAAGAAAAATTGTTAATACAATTCAACAGTGTATATGCATCTTCATATAATTAAAGTTAATTTTGCAAGTATGTTCATATTCATAATAATTTAAATTTTGTTAATATAATTCAACAGTATATATATGCATCTTCATACAATTAAAGTTAATTTTGCAAGTATGTTCATATTCATAATAATTTAAATTTTGTTAATATAATTCAACAGTATATATATATATATGCATCTTCATACAATTAAAGTTAATTTTGCAAGTATGTTCATTTTCATAATAATTTAAATTTTGTTAATATAATTCAACAGTATATATATATATATATATATATATATACACATCTATATAATTAAGAAAGGCACATAGCATCAATCATCATAGTAATCATATAAACAGGACATAAATAATCTAATATTCTTCTAAAACCCATGACATGCAACATATAAACTGACATAGATACACGAATACATATACATTACAAACAAAATAACATGTTCAACCCAGCAGACAGCCTTATATGACTTCTCATAATTAAAACCCATGAACCCCATAAGAACATGATCGAAGTAAAAAAACTGGATTAATTAGCAAGACTAGAATTCGGCAATTTCAACTGGCACAGCAGCCTGTACACTCTCTCCTATTACAAATTCATAATTGGAAATTTGGGCTTGTCCCCTGATAGCAACTACCCTCACATGATTAACGTGTCTGTATGGTCTATAAAATAGTAGACTTTCACTCTCCCCTGTGCTTCTATAAGAATACAGAATTTTCAAGAAAATTCAAGTGTATTATGATCACCAGAAAATTATTATAAACAGAAGCGGATATTATAAATTTTACAATTATAAAATGGCACAATGAGAACCCAGAAAAATAATTCTATATTAAAAGCATGAGAAATCCTGAACTGAGCTTGGCATTTAAAAAAAAATCATGAATTTAATTATTAAAGAGCCGGAATAATGTTAAAAAATTGTAGAATAAATAACTCAAGCTTCATGACAATATTTAAATGAATTCACAGATGGCTGAATCTACCCGGGCGCAAACATGTGCCCATACCAGTTCCAGCACATAATGACATGTCCCATGCATGCAGACAACTGCATCAACAGGTGTCGGCCTCAGGTTACAGAACAACAGAACCCTTAAAACTCCAAAAAAAAACCCAACCCCTTTTTATAATATTATAATACATATATATATATATATATATATATATATATAAAAATACCCACATAAATCTGCTAAAATTCTTACTCCCCCCAGTATCACAACTGCAACCTAATAAAATTAGTAACAAGAATAATGATGGCCGGACACATTGCCTGCCCGCGGGTTCACAATTCTTTTGAGGCGTAATTACATAAAGATTTAAATAGAGAAGGTTTGTAAGGTTCGTAATCACTGATGTCCCGACGGACGTGAGCACAATAGTTATCTGAATTGAGTGAATTGCACAGCATATGGAGTCTACTCCCACGGCCTAGAGTGAATTATAAAAGGCTTAAATGTCACCTGCTTTCGTCCATTAGATGTTTTGGGGCTACTGCGACATGAGGAACGGCAGCTTCTCCCTGGCGGCCAGAATCACGAGAGCTCAGTCAATCACATTTTCTTTAAGTCATGGTGGCAGGTTTGCAGCCTCCAAACGGAGCGGATCAAGTCCCCAAGATCAGGAACCCTATACATGCATAATATTAATTAATTAACTGGCCTTTAATTAGTAATCAAAGCATGCCACAGCATATCAAACTCCAACCGTTCCCCGACTCGTTCTAACATTTTTCGCCCTTAGTTTGTCAATTAAAACACTCTGACCCACTCAAGGCCTCAACACTACACAATTATAGAATTATCCTCGTGACAAGCATAAATGTACGTATAGTAAATCACAAAATAACGAGTGGATGTGCCCACTTCAACAAACTCAAACAGGCATGTGCAATACAGCTGCACGTGGTCACAGATAGTTTGTAAAGTTCGCCATAAAATAACAGAATAACCTTTTCATTTTTACGCCCCTTTTATACAATAGAAATGATTGTATGTAGCTTATAATTACAGCATTTTAATCGGTATTACTATTTGGAACAACTCAAATAATCAGCCTTTAACCTGTCCGCCACATGGCGATGTCTAAAACATTATCAACAAGCATCCACTATAATTTTGGGTTAAATATAAATCTTTTATACTGAAATGAACCAAATATATTCAACAGACTTACCGGAAGGTCACTTAGAGCCTACATACGCATGGCAGATAGTAAATTTATAACAATCAAAACGACTCTCTCTCCGCCAGGCAGATAGCTGTTTATACGCCGCCGGTTATATCTGGACTGGCCAGTCCTTACGCTGAGAAAGCTGAATACGCTAATTAGTCACTAGAGTGCGTTAACGAGTCATTTATGCGTTAGCGAGAACGAAAACAGCTGACAAATATTTTAATATAAGGCCCCTTAAGAAATATAATACGGAGTTTTTACGAAGCGCCCTGTAGGCACGGCACAGTTCTTTTTATGCCCATGCACGGATATAAATTCTCACTAAGTAGAAGAGAAACCTCAAATATTGTAGTTTTACGTGCAATAGTTACATTTAAAATTTTTTTTAGTTTTTAACTATTAATATTAATCAGAATGATCACAGTTGCACACCACTGTATAAAAATTATCCCGATTAGCGCTTTCAAGCCTCACAGCCCATCGTCAGATCGGAATAGGCAGAAATTATTTTAAAACACCCTTCACCCCTCTCCCCCACCCTGCTCACACACAACAAGCTATAATATAAATGACCCTTCCCCACCCCCTAAACCCTGTCCCACCATCTGCACAGTTACATATTTTTCTAGCAAATTCCTTGTGTTTCAGGGACAGGGTTTAGGGGGTATTTGCTAGAAAAATATGTAACTGTGCAGATGGTGGGACAGGGTTTAGGGGGTGGGGAAGGGTCATTTATATTATAGCTTGTTGTGTGTGAGCAGGGTGGGGGAGAGGGGTGAAGGGTTTGTTTTAAAATAATTTCTGCCTATTCCGATCTGACGATGGGCTGTGAGGCTTGAAAGCGCTAATCGGGATAATTTTTATATAGTGGTGTGCAACTGTGATCATTCTGATTGTGATTTCAACCACTAACACAAATTTCTTCATTAAACGTCTATTAATATTAATACGCGCAATGGACATATTTTTACATTTATTAATAAAAGTTACATTTATTTAAATTTAACTACATTTTAACAATTCTTTACACCACAGTCTTATAGAAGACACTTTGACCAATACGTGTTCAAAATTTTGTTAAAAAATATTTATTTTGAAAATTTCTGTAGAAATTTTAAGTTAAGAATGATGTATACTTGCAAACTCAAAATAATTATAAATTTTAAAACTCGCTTATTTTATGCCAATAAATCAATACTAATTTTTATTATTTTTTTCAAAGATGTAAAGTTCATATTGTGAAGTTTTTTTTAAATGTAAATACATTTGTAATAAATTGTTAATATGTTTATGCATTAGTTGAAAAAAATAAAAAACAATAAAGTTATTACTTTATTTTAAGTATTTATAAATACTTTAATTATTTTCTTTTCATTTTATGTAAAAGTACAAGCATTTAGCTTTAAAATGCTTTTTGATTTTTGTCTCTATGACTATTATAACGGATTTTATTAAAATTTGTATGTTGCAATGTCAGAAAAAATTAGCCTTCCCGCTCATGGGGCGGACTCCGACAATCAATTTTTTTCTAATATTTCAATTCCCTTTTTCTCACAAAGTATTGGCCTGACAAAAACATGATGAATACCTTTTTTATAGATAATTTAATGCTCTTTAATTTTTGTAATTTGTCTTTTTTTTGTAAATTTGTTATTTTTTAAGATAATCATGAAAAATGAATTTTTTGTACCTTCCCCCTCCCTTTTTTCGAAAACCCGCGACTGAATTTTTGTAAACTTTTTTTTAAAATTGTTTCTCACCCTTTTATCTAGCCTTATGCAAAAAATCTCGTAGAAGCCACTTAATTTGAATTTTTTTCCTTTAGTGACTGTACTAATAAAACAATTGAAAAAAAGAAATGAAAGAACTAAAACTATATTTTGTTTAATACACACTTTAATGTACTGACCTAAGGACATTTCAAGATATAAGCAAATTTTTATACAGTCAAAATATTGTTATGTAAGATGAAAGATTCTCGTACATTTGATAGTATCGTTCTGCAAGCTTCTCAACTAGCCCAGTTGGTACATGTTTCTGCTAAGGCTGCGCTGAAATATCCTCTAGAATTTTCAAGTCCTTGTTAATAACCAATATTTTGGAACCATGCAGACTATAAATAGCCAACACTTGCCGCTTAGTTTTCAGTTTACTTTGGGCGATTACTCAGTGCGTTTCAAGTCGCTGTTAGTGAAAATGATTATTGTGTGGGACTCTATTAGTTGACATTATTATTGTGTGTGGTCAAATTTAATTTGAGTTATTGTACGAGTATAATATTGTTAAAAAATGTGTTGATTACAAACTCTTATTTGTGATTAATTAAAGCTGGTGATTAGTGACTTCATTGGTGTCTGTATTTTGTTTTCCACTGTACCATACGGCGATCAATAAGACCGTCATAAAGGTGGTGTCAGAAGTGGGACAGAACCGTTAACAGTGGAAACAGTGACACTTTGTACAAGAGTAATGTAATTTGTAATTAATTGTAAACAATGGATGCCAGTCACATGATGGAAGCTTTCCAAGCGCTTCTACTACAAACAGAAAAACGCCAAGATGAGAAAGCGGAAGCGAGGCAGAAAACCCTTCTGCTGAAAGCAGAGGAATGCAAAAAGCACTAATGCTGGAAACACAAGAACACGTGAAAGCATTACTGTGTGATTCAGAAGATTGACAGAAAGAAGAATGTAAACAGGAAGCAGAGGAATGTAAGAGTGAAGCAGGTGACATCAAAGCTTTAATACAGGAGCAAAAGCAGATGCAAGAACATACTACCGCAGAATTGGGTCTCCTACATGATGACGTGGGTGAATTACGAGGAGGGCTTAATAACAAAATTACTAGAATATCAGACGTAGAAAAATCCATGTCAAATACAACAGGTGAAGTAGAAAAATCTGTCTTGAATGTGGAAGAAGCTGTGTTAACAAAAATATCTTCAGCAGAAGACTCGATTGCAAATATAAAAGAGAAGATTAAAAATGAAGTTGAACAGTTCATGAAGACACAACCAAAACAAATTTCTGAACAGACTGTACCAATGATAAAGACAGTAAAGACAATAGAGAAAGTCACTTTGCCTGCAGTACATGTCAAGGGTCCAACCTTTGATGGAAGCACTCACTGGACAACATATCTTCGGTAATTTGAAGCCTCTGCTAGCACAAATAATTGGACAGAGAAAGACAAGGCAGTTTCACTAGTTCGTGTGTTAAAAGGACTAGCAGCACAACTACTACAGAAAGTGCCAGAACCTGACAGCCAGAACACCTATACCGAATTGATAAAAGTTTAGAATTATGATAGGGTAATAAACATTTGCGAGATGTGTACTGCACTCAGTTGAGAGCAAGCAACAGCATTCCAGGGAGAGTCTTCAAGAGTTTGAAGCAAGTATCGACAGACTAATTAGACTGGCTGACCCTCAAGCGTCAGAAGATTTTCCAACGAGATTTTCGATGTGGACATTACTGCTGGTGTCCGAGATAACAAACTACAGCAGGTGTTATAAATGGCAAGACACCAGAATAGTGCAGATGCCCTGGTACATACAATGGAATTTGAGGCTGCCAGTTCAGGGTCTGGTTGGACAAATCATAAAGTGCACGCTAAAAGATCATGACGGCACAGAGGACGAAGAAGATGAGCAAGGAACAGAGACCCAACGAGCAGCACCACAGAATAAAGTAAGAAAGGATGGAAGACTGAAGTGTTATAGGTGTGAGAAATCTGGACATCTACAACGAGATTGTCGGATTGAGTTCAGGAGCAGAGAAACGAGCAGTAGTCAGTACAACGGGGCACACGCTGACTAACAGGAGGAACAAAGCCCCTAGACAATTTGCAATTTCTACACTTCAGAAAAATCACAGGAGCTTCGTGGTTATCCGATTCATTCAAGAAAGGCCAACCTCGATTACAGTTGACACGGGCGCAACAGTTTCCATTGTGCGGCCCTGTGTGGTAAAAAATCTCACCCAGTCTGGTGCTATTGCAGCTTGCAAACAGCTACTGGTCGGCCTGTAAAATTGTTTGGAAAACTGAAGATACACATACGCCTTGATCGACTTGAGTTTGATCATCAAGTACTTGTTTCAGACATTGTGGATGAAGCAGAATTCTTGGTATGGACGTTATGAACACATGTTTTTATAGTCGACTTCAAAAACAATGTCTTGAGAATCAGAAAAGAAGAGTTAATACTCTCCACAGTGAATACATAAGAAAAATCGATGGATGTGATAAATCAAGTGGGTGTAACTGTCCCTCCAAACTCCAAAAAGATTATCATGATTAGAACTTAGGTAGACACTAGGCGCAACCTGTGCTCTATATTCAAACCAGGGCAATTACTCACTGCATTTCAAGTGGCTATTAGTGAAAAGTGATTATTATGGAGGACTCTATTAGTTGACATTATTATTGTGTGTGGACAAATTTAATTTGAATTATTGGAAGTATAATCTTGTTAAATAACTTGTTGATTACAAACTGTTATTTGTGATTAATGAAAGCTGGTTATTAGTGACTTCATTGGTGTCTATATTTTGTTTTCCACTGTACCATACGACAATCAGTGAGACCGTTATAACAATATGTATATATAACATATTACATTTAACATAGAAACACATCTTATGGTTCTTTGTAATCACTGATAGGTAAGTGTAGTGTTTCTTATATGTAATGAGCGATGAGTGTTAACTATTTCATTCCAGATGCAGTCACAAACAAATACTAAAAAAAAGTCATTACTGAGCTTTGACTATAAAGTTATAATATTGACAGGTACAAGAACAAATTTTTATTTAAAGTGACCAACAATTTATTTTTTTTAGCTTCAGTTATAAAAAATAATGTTTTTTTTAATACAGTGTACATATTTATTATTCACAGTAGAGTAGCATTACTTGTTTTTATTCATAACAAGTAACATAAGCAACTGTACAGGCTTACAATTTTTTGTTAGCTATACTTAACCTATCACATATAGGCGTTTACCAAATCTTTTTTTATATCTGTTTGCAATTTTGACCCTTGCTTAGCACTTAAATAAATGAGTTGGTTGGGCATTTTTCTGTTGAAACTCAATTTTCTCATTTTACATTTTATTTTTAAGAAAGCATTCACTTTGGCTTCTATTTCATACATGAAATATTAATGCTGTCAGATTCACACGTTTGTAATACCAGTGCTCTGTTTTATGAATCAGACCATTTAACTTTCTTGTTAACAAACCATTTACTAACTGGCAATAGAATTTTTAATGTCCATTATCTCACTGGCCATTTTACCTATACAGTTTGCACTCATTTAGTAAATGGTCATTAACACAACTGTGCTGGCATGATAATTGACAACTTTGCTTCAGATTGGGACAGAAAATAACTTGTAAATTTCTGTAGAGTGGCTACCCGGCTTCTCTCCCAAATTTAATAATAGGAGAGGTATAACACTTTGAGTACAGCTATAGTGCGGGACATAGCATTGTAAGCTTCGAGGTGATGCAATAGTAACTGCGGTATTGCCATGTCGCTTCACTCACGCCCTACACTCATACTCACGGGCGCGTTAAACTACGAAGCCAAACAAACAACGTCAGCTCATTCTCGTACAATAGAGATAACACACACACACACACACACACACACACACACACACACACACACACACACACACACACACACACACACACACACACACACACACACACACACACACACACACACACACACACACACCTCACGCTTCTACATCGGTGAGCTACTACGATCAAAGAGAAACGTCAGCGCATTCTCATACAATAGAGAACACACACACACACACACACACACACACACACACACACACACACACACACAATTCTTTCAATCAGAACTGGATTCGCTATCTTCTGAACTTTCTTCCGTCACTGCAATCACCATACGTTCTATAGCCAAATCTCTAGGGCATTCTTTCTGGTAGTCGTCCTTTTGAAGCTCTTCGGAATGTCGGACGCATTTTCTCCAGTCTTTAACCATTACTTTAGCTATCGCTTCGTCCATCAGTCTTTCAAGGTCGACCATTTTGAAAGTATTATTTCGATCGGCCACATATCCTTTCACCTGTGCCCACACCAACTCAATTGGGTTGTAATGTGCATGATAAGGTGGAAGGCGTACAACCTCATGACCCATTTCGTAGGCTATTTGTTCAATTTCATATATTTTCAGCGCATTTTTTATTTCGTTTTTGTTTAGCAATTGAGCCCTCGTATGTTGCATAGAAAAATCAATTTTATGATTTCTCAACCATTCTTGAATTTCAGATTTTCTCCAGTTTGATTTAGGAGCTTTCTCAGCAAGTGCGGAATGATAACTCATGTTATCCATTACTATGACAGAACTTTCTTCCAGTAAATAGAGGAAGTTGACGAACCACTCTTTAAAAAGTTTCGAATTCATTTCGTTGTGGTAATCTGTATTTAATGAAGATTTTTGTGCGTGGAAAATTAATTTACATTCCTTCACGAACCCTGTTTCAGCTGACCCCGCATGAAGTACAATTAATCTCCCACCTTTTCCGACTGGCACTTTTAAACCACCCCTTTCCTCTGGGTCCTGCCAAATCATTGATTTGCTGTGATTTTGGTTCACCCATGTCTCGTCCAAATAAAATATGGGCCTTTTTAAAATGCCATTCTGAATTTGATGCATTTTTCTCAGAAAAGTAGCGCGAGCACAAGCAATATCTACTCTTTCCATTAAAAATTTTCGGCCGTGATTACACTTTTTATATTGAAATCCAATCTGTTTCAAAATTCGCTGCAATGATTTCTTGGAGCCCCTAAAATTTATTTGTTCAGCCAACTGCTGTTGGATTTTTCCCGATGTTGGGTATTCTCCACGTTCATAAAAACTAAAAACACATCTTCGCACAACATCTTTGTCGAAGTTGTCCAAATTTGTTATTGTCGGCTTCTTTTTAAAATGCTTCCGCGGCGTACCAAACTTAGGTTCATTTCCTTCAAACTTATCTGCGTCTCGCTTTACGCCTTGAACTGTCGATCGACTTACTCCACAAGCTTCGGCAGTCAACTCTTGAACCCTTTTAAAATTCAACTTTTCAACTTTTTTTGGATCGTCCGCGAGACTCTGTAAAAAGTTGTAAACATTGGCAATGATGTGTTTTCCTTGCTTCCCTAAGTCCTTTTTACCAGATCTTCCTCTGTTTGATGACACTGTAGGAGTTTGAGGAGCCTCAACAAGTTGTTAATTATTATTATCATTCATCGTGAATAAGCCGTATATAATTATTAAATAACGACAATAATACAATATAACAAAAATAATTAATAAAAAGTTAAAACTCGTAATCCTAGAGCTACTGAATGTAATATGTACGTGGGTAATGTTGAGAAGATGGCGATGTTTATCCTGTAACAAGTGGAATGACATGTCAATGGAATGTGAAATTGTTTGCAACAGACCTCCCCTCCCCGCCATTGCCTACGCATACCAAGTGTAACGCGCGACAACGCTGTTGGGCGAGGGGCGGGGAAGAGCTGTTACTATTGCGTCACCTCGAAGCTTACAATGATGTGTCCCGTACTATAGTAAAAGTCAAACAAGAATAATATTAGGAAAGCTGAAGACAGCCATTGATAGAAAGTTGGGCCAGGCTTAAGGCTTAAAGTTAGATCAGATGGGCAGGCTTTCAAAGGTGCAGGTTTTGTGCAGACCATATCACTGCACCAAGGATAATCAGTCTGATAAGTGGAACAGTAAATTTTACCTCAGCTTAATAGATTTTAAATGTACATTTGACAGTATTAGCAGGAAAAAATGTGCATTATTGTAAAGTATTATGAGTTAAATTAAAATTCATTAGTATACGTAAACAATTATATAAAAACTACAGAGCAGTTGTTTATTATGGGAAGATCTCAGAGCATGTACATATTGTAATATTCTGAATCTTATGGGTTAATGTATTATTAACAAATTATTTATTATTTTGTTTATTTAATTGATTGTATTAATGTTGCTTTGTCTTCCTTCTTGAATTTGTTTATTTAATTTATTATTGGTTAATTGTTGTTGCGGAGCATCGTCTGATGTAATCTTCACCTGACGTCGACTCTAAATAGGTTAAAATATAATTGGAGTAATCATGTCAGTCTTACAAATAATTACTTACTTGACTGCAGTGTTGTCAATTGTGCTAACCTATTTAAAAAAGTCATGGTTATGAATAAAAAAGATAATGGTTAAATCTTTTCACTTTTGGCGGCTAGAAGTGCTGCCAACATTTTCACAAGTAAACATAACCTGTCCCCTACGAATCAAATTGTTATTATAAAATTCAAATGAATTAATGCTCCATTAATGGTTAATAAGTATAATTTATTCAGCGTTACTTAATACTGAATCACAGTTAAATACATTCACTTCCCTTAACTTTGGTTAACAATCAATTAATATGGTTTGAAAAACTCAAATCTCAGGGTGTCATCTTGTTAAATAAAACGTTAGTAGACGAGAATCATCTTAAGTAAAATTAAATAAGTAGGTTCTTTGAAACTGCAAAATACTAACTATAAAACTTAATTATCATTATAAAATCTCTAAATAGGAGAGTGCTTGCATTCTATAATCGTAAATTCTTAATATTATAACACAAATCTAGTATGAATAAGTTCGCTATTTTTTAGGTTAATCGGTTAAGCAAATTGAACCGTTCTTAAACTTAACTTATCTAGCTTTCAACTGTACAATAAAAAAGTGATCTTGTTAATAAAGTTTTAGTGTTCGATTAATGGAATTATTCATAAAAGTGTCATTAGTTCAAATTACTTGGTTGGATTATACCATAACATGTAAGTAACAATAATTGCACGATACTTTCCTTTATTTCCCTGAATTGCCAATTATTATACACCAGGCAATTCCCTAATCACTTTTAACTTGATTTCACTTCATTTGATTATAAATTACAATATGTTATTAACTGCACTAGTTTGGTTAGACCATTGTTGACATTAGACGCACAGGATGCCGGGTAACAATGGCGGCAATTTGATCCGTAGAAATTCGTCAACTGCTTAGGATCGTGGTTTCATCAAAAGTGTCGTTCAGGTGATGCTTAGACTCACTGTTCCAATTTGCACTACCTCTGGCTTCGGTCGTTTTACGCCCTGTGATTGGTGGAAATTGATGCCATTCCATCACGAAGTCATCCTCCCTCTCATTTAGAAAATAATTTAATTGTATCATTGGCGTGGGTGGCTGGGTGGAGATTACAAAACCGACGCCAGCATTCTTACTGAAAATCATTAAAATAGTTTCTAATGGACATAAGTCTTTTATACCACAAGTAAACTCATATACGGCTTCACCATTATTTGTCTTTTTCAATGCTGAACATTTCAACACCTCTCATGATATAATTCCATCCATTAATAACAAAGATCCTTATTTTTACATATATCTTATTACAATAATTTTTTTATTAAACTATTTCTTACTATCTATTTTGTAACGGGGCAGAAAAGGGGTATTTTATTTTATTAAAATTATGTCATTATCAATTGTAATCCCCATGCATAAATAAGGTAGCAAGTCCCACGCAGAAAACTGTTTCAATAAGACAAAGAACGCAGTCACATAGTTTTGCAAGGTGTGACCGTGGAACGTAATTCAATTCCAGGAAATAAAGTGTTGTGTGTCACACCAGTGCGCGCGAACACGAGCAAGCGCGCGGACAGGACGCTGAGACACCTTAACCAACATGGCTAATTTGTGAAATTTGTTTGGCTTGTGCGAGGTTCCGGGCGGAAGCATAGTTGAGACCACACCCACTTGAGTGACGTGACGAAAGGCAGTGCAATTTCGTCGACGCCTAACACACATGAAGAACCCATATTTTGAGTACATTGAAGAACATTTTCACCCAAGGAGGCATTGGTTTCCGTCTTGACCAGTGGTGGAAGGGAGACCAGTTGGTAACGCTCTCCCAGTTCGAACAAACACGTTTCCCGGCCGGGACCCCCCCGAACACGTGCACCTCAAAAGTATATTTTTCTATAAAAAGTATTAATCAATCCTTGAAAATGGACTGATATTCCAAAAGGGAGTAGGGGGAGTGTTGTAAGTGTAAAAGTGTATTGAACTAATAAACATATTCGGACATATATCGAGTGCAACACGTGATGAGGAGAAAAATACCAAAGTTAAGTAACAGATGGCTACCAATTTCACTTTATAAATTAAGAGAGCGCTCTAAATTAAATAAATAAGTTCATTTTAGAAAGGGGTTATAATTAAATTATCGGGAATTTTACAGTATGAATGTGTGAGTATGGCAAACTGGGTCGTCAAAATTTAGAAATAAGGTAGTTATGTTCTTGTATTAATCAATGTTATTTTTTGTAAAATGATTCAAAGTCTGGTTTATGTTTTTAAGTAGAAAAAATTAATAGGAGATGAGTTTGAGATAAAGAGGTTTAAGTTAGCAGAAATGAGTTCTCAACAAAATGAACTTTGAGTAAAAATTTAAGAAGAAGCAAATAAAATGTTAAAATTGAGAAAATAAACATATTGCATTCATGCAGTAGAACAGCATGGTTATTGTGTAACAAACCCACTAACCTCTCTTACAGACTGTGAGCTCGTGTAAAGGAACCTGGACCCATTAAAGGTAAGAGTTAACATAAAAAAGATAATTTATGTCTGTTATTAATTGCGATAAAGAGTAATACAGTACAATTGGCCCCCATAACAGGGACAGTCTATATAAATTAGATTTTCGTATAGGCTATGCCTACTCGCAAATGTGAGAGACGAAAATGGGAGTTACATATGAATTAGAATTAAGTACAAGAAGTATGTATAGAATGAAATTGAAATAAGAGTATGTTATAATATGAATGATAGACGTATTATGAACAAGTAAGAAAATTAATAATATAAAAAATAAACATGAGTACTAATCAAAATAATGACGAAAACGTCAGCGTCACTGATGAAACATTTACGAGTGAGATGGGCATTCACTCAACACCAGTTAGTCAGATCGGTGAATGTAGCGCCACTGAATCAGTAGAATTAAATACGATACAAGTGACACCCATCTCAACTCGATATGAAAACAAAAAAGATGATGGTAACGATATGAGAAGTATGATGCAAATGTTGTTAAGTAAATTTGACGAGAAGTGTGATGAGCAAAAAAGCGAAATTAAAGAAATTAAGAGTAGTTTTAATGACAAATTCAATGAACAAAATAATAAATTTGACGCTAAATTTGATGAACTTAAAATTGATATAAAAGAGGTAAAAAATAAGTGTGTGAGCAAGTGTAACGAATTGAAACGAGATATTGAGAAAGTCGTAGAGTCAGTAGAGGAACAAATTAAAAGTTAAGTTAAATCAGATAGTTAACACAACGGTAAGTAACAGCGGTAGTAACACAACGAAAAGTAGTGAAGGAATAATTAACAGTAGTAATGTTTGTAGTAGTACAACAGTTATAATAAAGAGTTCATAAGCGATAACAATGATGTTGAAAGTGGTAATGTAATTGAAAATGTGGTATCAGAGAGTGATGGTAATAAGGTTAATTACAATTCTGAGAGTGAGAGAGTAATGAGTTGCAAAGGGGTAGAAACAAATGTTGATCAGTTCGAGAGAGAGTATGAAGAGAGTGTACATGTAGAAGGGTTACAGAGGGTAAAATTTTCACGTGGTGTTGTGGGGGGTGAAGAAAAGTCTTCACGAAGATACTGGGTAGATAAGTGATCTACCAGTAATTGTTTTTTGAATTTTTGTATTGTTCCTGGAGGAATCAGGAAATGTTTTAATGTAGTAATACCCTCTGAATGGGATGGTAGAGAAAATGTGATATGGCGTTGTGGTGAGAGATTTTTAGAGAGAGATTTGTGTGTTGATGGTGAGGTAGAATTATATCAGTTAAAGAGAAATTATAATGAGTGGAAAGAGAGGTTAGAAGTGGTGAAGATAAACAATATAAAATACTTACATTGTGAAATAGAGATAGATAAATATTTTAATAATACTGTTGTAAATGATAAAAACTTACCTGATGTTGTGATGAATGTAGTGGAAGAGTATGATGATAAAACGTTAAACAAAAACACTGACGGTGACAAGACCAGAATTCCAAATGTAGACAGGTTGTATGAGATATGTGGGGTAAGACTATAAAACATTGTTACTGGATAATGGAAACATTTGAGAACACAGATAGTTATTATAATAATAAAGATAACAAACTGAAGGTTGATAAAAATGATTTATGTTTTAAATATATTAGATATTTACACGATGATGGAGGGTAATTATAAATTCAATAAAGGGACATTCTAAATATTTTAATTTGTGGTTATGACCTTGCTGAATTAGGAAATGAGGTGTGGAAAATTGGAAAATAATGACAAAGATTTGTAAATAAATTTTAGTGAAATTAATTGTGTTTGTATGGTAACAAGTATGTGTAAACAGTATGTGTGTAGTAGAAATTGATGTAAGAATAATAATAATAATAAAATTTTGATAGACTAAATAAATAACAGGAATAATTATGAAGGTAAGAAATGAATTGTGATTGTTTTGGAGAAAGTAATTAAAATATGTTGTGTTTTTAATGATTGATGAAATTAAAATAATTTGAGATGTTTAAATATTTTTGATTGATTTAAAATGTTGTATAAAGAAATTTTTCTAATGAATTTAAATGATTTTATGAGATTTAAATTTGATAATAATTAATAAATAAATAAATGTTAAATTGTGTTTAATTTGTGGAATAACATGGTTGTTAAAATGTTTCAGAAGGTATATGGAGTTATTGGTGTTTGGTGTTTATATTTGTGTGTCTATGATAGTATGTGAATGATGTAAGTATGAATTTTATAATGCAATTTAAATAAAGTAAAATGTTCAATGTCTAAATAGCAAATTTTAAATGAAATGTTATGTAAAAGGAAGGTTGATAAAGAAAAAATTTTGAAAAAGTTAATGGTATAGTAAATGATAAATAATTGATAATTAATTAATAGAAGTTCAATTGAAATTAAAATATAACGTTTATAATTTTATATGCAAATGTAAGGATGTAAGGTGTGTAGTTTCTGATCAACCTTAAATGTGAATTGTTTGTTTTAATGGAATAATCGCAATGTTAATTATGAGTGTATTGTATGTATTATGTTAGTGTAGAAATTTCAAATATACCCAAACATATAAGAGTTGACCTTCCGTGAATTGCAGTAGCGGTGTCAGTGTGAACCTTATATGTCTTTTGGTGGTTTCCCCACATTTCGGGCGGTCACGGTTTCACCAGACCCTGGCCGTGGATTTATGTAAGTAGTTACCAAATTGGTGTACATTGAAATTGACAGGGGGGTAAAACAGGGGAAACTACATAACTATGGAACAGCGGCTATCGTCGAAGGTGTCGATAGTTCCGTACTAAGGGTGTGTGAATCAGTTTAGTAGGATTACTGGTGTCCTCGGACATCAGTAATACCGAATTTTTATATAACGCTGAACCAAGAATGGTATAGGCAGCGTCTATACCTTATATATGTAAACTTCAGTTCTTGGGGATGCAAATGGACGCAACAGTCCAACACCAGGAAACAATAGAGTGTGTGGAGAAGGAGCTGGCAGTTACAAGCCAGGGGCACAGATAGCACATCTGTGCACAAGGTAAATACCTAGACCGACCGGCAGGTGGTTTACCTAATTGTAACTGGGTAAAAGGGGGAAAATAATAAAATGATGAAGTAGGAGTGTAACTGAAAGTTCAGTGAGAGGGTGACGACCTCTGTAAACAGCGGGCGGTCAGCTTATAACACGACTCTATAGAGAGAGTTGGGGGTTGGCAATCCATAGAGCTGTTCAGTAACTGTTGGTATGACTATGACTCAATGAGTTGCGATGTATGTCCCTATGAGAGCAAAACCATTTTAAGCACTAGATTTACTTGTAATGATTTCAGATAATATTATATGATAATGACTATAGAATTTTGTGTATTTGTATTAATTGTATGCAGTATGTTAGGGATAAGAATTATAAAAATGTGTACTTTATATAATTGTTGAAATGTATCGATAGAAAGGTCGTTCACCTGGCCAAGAACATCAGCTGATTGCTGGGGTTATATATGTGTTATGTCACTTAGAAATAGTTTGCAGATTTTTTATCAGTGTAATTAAGTGTTTGAATATAATTAATGATTGAATAATAGAATTTCAGTGTGTTTGAGATTGTGAATTAAATGGTAAAATGAATTGAGCTAGTTTTGAATTTTCAATGGTAAATGTAATGTAATATGTGGTAAATGTTAGAAGTTGGGTGATTATTATTTCGCTAGGACATTTAAATCAGTCCAAGTTAAGTTAGAAGGGGAGTTGAACAAAGTAAGATTATTGTGAATAAAAGTAATGTAGAATTTGAATACTGATAGTGACACAGTAGCTATGGGGAAAATATGTAGGGTAATGAGTGATATATTAAGGTAATAAATAAATGGAGGTATTTTGTAGATGAAAGTGAGATAATAGGGGAGAGTAATTAGTAGATGGGGAATTTTGTAAAGGGGGGTGGTATGATAAGGAGTCCTCAACGAAAAGTGTTGTGGCGGGAGGGGAACCGATATGTGCCGGAAAGGGTTACCTAGGGAGGGTCCAGGAACCAAACAAGGGAATGAGCATTGGGAAAGGAACACACATCCTGAGTACAAAGGGGTAGAGAGTATTTTGTGATAAGGGTAGAATGATGCGAAATGAGTTAGAGTAGTAAGTTAGAGGTAGAGAATGGTTGTTAGATGCTTTGATAGATGGGTGTCATACTAGATAAAATCTGTTAGTGAGTATTCGAGTCAGAAGGGGGGAAGAATATATATATAAATGCCAAGTTGTAAATCGAGATGTTGTTATGAGTAAACAAGAGTCACCCAAACTAATTGAGAATGAAAATGTAAAAATAATTGAAACAAGTGACAGATTTTAATAGAATTTGAGAATGATATGAAGCTGTAAAATGTGTAATTTTGGTCAATTTAAATGTAAATTTTATTGTTTATTGTAAGATAATGATAACCATGTTAATTTTGAATGTCTTGTTTTATTGTGTTGTACTAGGTTTGAAGGTAAGGAATTTTAAAGTTGTTTCATGTATTTTATGGTAGCTTGATGTAGTGTATGTATGTCAAGGTCATTCACTCGACCCAGAGAGATCAGCTGATGACTGATGTTAGAGACAGAACCATTTTCTGATAATTAATTCACACAAGTAAATCAAATGGTTTTATTTTTTTAATTTAGAAAAAGAGCCATTTTGGTAAATTAAAATTTTTTGAAAAAAAAGATGAAGTTTTGAGTATATTGTTGTTTATATGTATTACTAGTGTGTTTATTGAATTCTGTTGTTTAGTATATATGTGTAACCGAATGTTAGGATAAATGAATTAATGATTTAATAAGATGTTCAATTTGTTTTTCTTTATGATTATTAGTAGTAGTGAAGAAAATGGATAGATTTGATAGATTCATGTAAAAGATTTTTCTATTTTGATCAAAATAATGGTAATATAACAGTTTGATTGTGAACTTAAATGAATTTTTGAATTTAAAGATAAATATTTTAGAAATTTTAAATAAGGAGTTTGTTTAGAATGGAGTAATGAGTTTGTGTACGCACCCAGTACTTGCCAAAGGCGACCCAGTGTGCATGTAAGGGGGAACATATCGGTGGAGGATAGGGCATGGTATAATGCCAGGGTTTGGATTTTGGGGTGGAATGATAGAAGGTTGGGTGTGCTATGGTGAGTATCTGTCCGATTTTATGGTGTTGGGATCTCGGATAGAGAAGTCCAGTAATCTCGGTCAGGTGCAGCCATAGTCGCCGAATTAGGGGGGTAGTTTACCCATGATGCGTTAAGAAATTTACGGGGGGTTGTTGGCACCATATCCTCTCCGATCCTCTTAGGGGTAGCAATGAGAGTTCTTCTGTTCCGACAAAAGACCTCTCATTGGGGGGGGGGGGTATTGTAACGGGGCAGAAAAGGGGTATTTTATTTTATTAAAATTATGTCATTGTCAATTGTAATCCCCATGCATAAATAAGGTAGCAAGTCCCACGCAGAAAACTGTTTCAATAAGACAAAGAACGCAGTCACATAGTTTTGCAAGGTGTGACCGTGGAACGTAATTCAATTCCAGGAAATAAAGTGTTGTGTGACACACCAGTGCGCGCGAACACGAGCAAGCGCGCGGACAGGACGCTTAGACACCTTAACCAACATGGCTAATTTGTGAAATTTGTTTGGCATGTGCAAGGTTACGGGCGGAAGCATAATTGAGACCACACCCACTTGAGTGACGTGACGAAAGGCAGTGCGATTTCGTCGACGCCTGACACACATGAAGAACCCATATTTTGAGTACATTGACGAACATTTTCACCCAAGGAGGCATTGGTTTCCGTCTTGACCAACGGTGGAAGGGAGACCAGTTGGTAACACTCTCCCAGTTCGAACAAACACGTTTCCTGGCCGGGACCCCCCGAACACGTGCACCTCAAAAGTATATTTTTCTATAAAAAGTAATAATCAATCCATGAAAATGGACTGGTATTCCAAAAGGGAGTAGGGGGAGTGTTGTAAGTGTAAAAGTGTATTGAACTAATAAACATATTCGGACATATATCGAGTGCAACACGTGACGAGGAGAAAAATACCAAAGTTAAGTAACAGATGGCTACCAATTTCACTTTATAAATTAAGAGAGCGCTCTAAATTAAATAAATAAGTTCATTTTAGAAAGGGGTTATAATTAAATTATGGGGAATTTTACAGTATGAATGTGTGAGTATGGCAAACTGGGTCGTCAAAATTTAGAAATAAGGTAGTTATGTTCTTGTATTAATCAATGTTATTTTTTGTAAAATGATTCAAAGTCTGGTTTATGTTTTTAAGTAGAAAAAATTAATAGGAGATGAGTTTGAGATAAAGAGGTTTAAGTTAGCAGAAATGAGTTCTCAACAAAATGAACTTTGAGTAAAAATTTAAGAAGAAGCAAATAAAATGTTAAAATTGAGAAAATAAACGTATTGCATTCATGCAGTAGAACAGCGTGGTTATTGTGTAACAAACCCACTAACCTCTCTTACAGACTGTGAGTTCGTGTAAAAGGAACCTGGACCCGTTAAAGGTAAGAGTTAACATAAAAAAGATACTTATCTTTTATAAAATTGCTAAACTGGTGTAATTGTTATTATTTAGACAAAGCTTTTCGTCATCACTGACATCTTCAGGTCGTAAACAACCAAAGGATTAAAATGTTGTTTAAGACCTGAAGATGTCAGTGATGACGAAAAGCTTTGTCTAAATAATAACAATTATAGCAGTTTAGCAATTTTATAAAAGAAAAGTAAGGATGGCTGCTAATTTAAACAATACGAAGAATAAAACATGCGAATTTCAAGTAGATAAATATAAAAATGTAAGGGAATTTTTTAAGTATTTAAAAATCAAAGTAAAAGTGAAAAAAAGTTAGGGAAAATTTGGTTCAATAAACAGTGTTTAATTAATAAAATAACTCCAAAATACGCAAAAATTAAAATTAATAACAAAAGCAAAGTAGCAAACCAAGTGAAAAATATGGCGGAGAAAATATGGATAAAACTTGAAATAAAGAACTTATACAGTAAAATAAATAAATATAACAAAGAAATGTATCAATTACATCAAAAATTATATACAAGTTACAATTATGTAGAAATAGAAGAAATGAGAAAAGAGTTTGGTGAAAAATATATAGAAAAGAAAATAAGAAAAATGGAAGAGAGATTAAACAAGAAACTCAATGAATTAATAGAAGGAACAAGAAATAAAAATAAAGAAAAAGATAAAGAAATAAAATTTGCTGAAAAAGTATTAAATTTAACAGAAACAAAGTTTACAGAAAATGAACATAAATTATTAGGGAAAAGTTTAAAATATGCAACAAAAACAAACATATGTAAAGAAAATACAATAATAGAATGTGAAGAAATAATCGATAAAATAAAAAATGAAGAAACTAAAAAACAATTAAGAAGTGAAGTAAAAGAAATAGTAGAAAAATTATGTAAGAAAAACAAAAATGTAAGAAATAAAAACGAAACACAAATAAAAAGAAATATAAGAGAATTAAAAAAGAAAATCACAGAGAACAATTTGATAGTTATAAAAGCCGATAAAGATAAAGCTCCAAAATTTAGATGTCAAATTAAGTTGCATAAAAAAGAAATTCCATTAAGACCTATAGTATCATTTATAAATTCGCCAACATATAAAATATCAAAAGAAACAAGTAAAAGAATCAAAATGGCATACGAAAAAGAAGAAATCCACAGCATAGAAAATAGCAAAAAGGTAATAAATTATAGTAAAAAATAAAACCATAAAATAGTTTTAGTGATTTCCACTCATCAATTTATTAAAATTATAAATCCATGACAGCTGTTTCGGCAGCACAGTGCCTTCATCAGATGGTGTAAGCTGACTAATTTTCGTACAAACAATACAGAATATAAAATATAATACAAGTGCTATTGTATAGAGAGCGATAGTAATCTCGTGTCAATAAGATTTATACACATTACACAAACATATAACATAACATATACCAAGTCTATTTATACAAATTAAGCAGAGGCGAGCTATTTAGATCTAACTGATCATTTAATAATACATTTAAATATTTGTGTTTATTAATTTCAAGGGTTTCTAATAAATCAAGCTTTGGACCTTTATCAGATAAATGTAAAATTTCAAAATTGTCATTATAACTATGGTCTTTTTCTAACAAGTGATTTGCATAATTTGATTTGCCATCATTATATCTAAAACTATAATTGTGACCATACATTCTTTTTTCGAAAGATCTACCTGTCTGTCCGATATACACTTTATTACAAGACCCACAGGATAATTTGTATACACCAGACTTTTGCAGTTTATCTGTTTTACTCTTATTATTTTTAATATATTTTCCCAAAGAAGACTGCGTCTTAAAAGCTATATTTACATTCCTTTGTGTGAAATATTTACCAATATTATCAGAAGCAGAACCTATGTAAGTGAGAGTGTGATATCTTTTAATCTGTGTTGAGGGAGGGTAAACTAGTTTTAAAGCTTGTGAATAAAATTGTTTGTTTAACAAGTGATCTATGAGGCTAGGTTGGTAACCATTGTTGACAGCTATTTGTTTAATAATGTTAAGTTCTGATTGGAAATTTGAGTCTGATAACGGAATACTAACTAGTCTGTGGATAAAACTGTGAAAAGCAGCCAATTTATGTGAGTATGGATGTGTGGAAGTAATGTGTATTGTCATATCTGTATGTGTAGGCTTATGAAAAATACCGAAGTCTAATTTATTATTGCATTTTGTTATTGTAAGGTCTAAAAAATTGATACTATTGTTATCTTCTAATTCTAAGGTAAAGCTAATATTTTTGTGTAAATTGTTAATAAAATTAAGAAAGATCTGTAATTGTCTACGTGTACCTAGAAAAATTGCTAAAATATCGTCCACATATCTATACCAAAAAATAAACAATTTGAAATAAGGGTGTGCTCTAATTTTAGTTTCTATGTAGTCCATAAAGATTTCAGCTGCCAAAGGGCTAAGTGGATTTTCCATTGCAAGCCCTTCTTTGCCAATATAGATCTTTCCATTAAATTCAAAGTAGTTTTGATTAAGGCAAACCTTCAGTAAATTCAAGATATCCTCTCTCATAAAGGGGTTATTACAATTTTCAATTAATAATTTTTCTACAATATCTATTACATCAGTCGGTGGAATACTCGGAAACAAATTTTTCACATCAAATGATAATAAAACAGCTTTGTCTGGGGTATGTGAATCTTTAATTCTGTTAATTAAGTCTAGTGAATTTTTAATACTATGTGTTGATTGAAATTTGCATTGTGTTTGTATAATCTTAATTAGTCTTTTAGATAATTTAACAGAAGGAGCAGTTACATATGATACCACTGGTCTAATTGGATGGTTATCCTTATGCAATTTAATTAAAGAGTAAAGCTTTGGTGGCTGAGGATTCATTACTGATAAAAAATCCAAATCTCGATTATCAAAGAAAGAACAATTCTTTATAGCCTGTTTAACATCTATTTGAAATTTAAAAGTCGGGTTAATATCAATGGGTTCAAAAGAGTTCAAACATGCAAGTGTCTTGTTTACATATTCGCCTTTGTCGATAGCAATAACAGTATTGCCCTTGTCAGAGCGGGTAAATATTATATTATTAACTACAGATTTTCTCTTAATTGAATTAATAGTTAGTCTATTTTTATTGTTAAATGGTAGAGTCTTAATTTGTTTAGCATAAAGAGAAGTTAATTTATCCGCTACAATGTATTTGTTCAATGGTATTGATTCGGAATTTTCATGAAATTTATTGTATTTATTACAAGCTAACTCACAATCCACACCTAAAATTTCAAACTCCTTTTTATAATTTGACGGTTGTATATTATATTTGAAACCCTTTTCGATCAGTTTAGTTTCAAAACTATTAAAAATTACGTTGGTCAAATTCATAAAACGTTGATAAAATATATGGTTAGAAAATTTGTTATTATGCCCGCATTGTCTATTATTATAATAATTACCGCTATTACTAACCTTAAACATTTTCAACTTGTTTAACTTACGTAACTGATTTAAGTATTTATTATGAATAATTCTTTGAACATCATTTCGCACTTTACGGTCTAGCAAGTCAAATTCTATATTATGCAATCTATGTAATAATTCTGTATGTATAAACTTAAGGTAAATATTACAAACGTCTCTTTTATTGTATTGAATCTTCATGTCGTATAACAGCTATTTTCTAATACCAGCTTCAACCCCTTTTATCGCTGATAAACTTTTGTTGTTCGTCTTCAAACTGATGTAATGTGGTGTTAAGTTGTCCATTAAGCACTTTTTGAAGAACCAAATATTCTGCGATGTAATTTTTGTACGGAGTAACACTTTAAAATACCACAAGGCCAACATGCTAGTTGTAGCATCTTTCAAATAATTAATGCTTGATGCCTTTACTTGGTGAAAATCCATTGTAAATTATAGTAAAAAATAAAACCATAAAATAGTTTTAGTGATTTCCACTCGTCAATTTATTAAAATTATAAATCCATGACAGCTGTTTCGGCAGCACAGTGCCTTCATCAGATGGTGTAAGCTGACTAATTTTCGTACAAACAATACAGAATATAAAATATAATACAAGTGCTATTGTATAGAGAGCGATAGTAATCTCGTGTCAATAAGATTTATACACATTACACAAACATATAACATAACATATACCAAGTCTATTTATACAAATTAAGCAGAGGCGAGCTATTTAGATCTAACTGATCATTTAATAATACATTTAAATATTTGTGTTTATTAATTTCAAGGGTTTCTAATAAATCAAGAAAGTGCTTAATGGACAACTTAACACCACATTACATCAGTTTGAAGACGAACAACAAAAGTTTATCAGCGATAAAAGGGGTTGAAGCTGGTATTAGAAAATGGCTGTTATACGACATGAAGATTCAATACAATAAAAGAGACGTTTGTAATATTTACCTTAAGTTTATAGATACAGAATTATTACGTAGATTGCATAATATAGAATTTGACTTGCTAGACCGTAAAGTGCGAAATGATGTTCAAAGAATTATTCATAATAAATACTTAAATCAGTTACGTAAGTTAAACAAGTTGAAAATGTTTAAGGTTAGTAATAGCGGTAATTATTATAATAATAGACAATGCGGGCATAATAACAAATTTTCTAACCATATATTTTATCAACGTTTTATGAATTTGACCAACGTAACTTTTAATAGTTTTGAAACTAAACTGATCGAAAAGGGTTTCTAATATAATATACAACCGTCAAATTATAAAAAGGAGTTTGAAATTTTAGGTGTGGATTGTGAGTTAGCTTGTAATAAATACAATAAATTTCATGAAAATTCCGAATCAATACCATTGAACAAATACATTGTAGCGGATAAATTAACTTCTCTTTATGCTAAACAAATTAAGACTCTACCATTTAACAATAAAAATAGACTAACTATTAATTCAATTAAGAGAAAATCTGTAGTTAATAATATAATATTTACCCGCTCTGACAAGGGCAATACTGTTATTGCTATCGACAAAGGCGAATATGTAAACAAGACACTTGCATGTTTGAACTCTTTTGAACCCATTGATATTAACCCGACTTTTAAATTTCAAATAGATGTTAAACAGGCTATAAAGAATTGTTCTTTCTTTGATAATCGAGATTTGGATTTTTTATCAGTAATGAATCCTCAGCCACCAAAGCTTTACTCTTTAATTAAATTGCATAAGGATAACCATCCAATTAGACCAGTGGTATCATATGTAACTGCTCCTTCTGTTAAATTATCTAAAAGACTAATTAAGATTATACAAACACAATGCAAATTTCAATCAACACATAGTATTAAAAATTCACTAGACTTAATTAACAGAATTAAAGATTCACATACCCCAGACAAAGCTGTTTTATTATCATTTGATGTGAAAAATTTGTTTCCGAGTATTCCACCGACTGATGTAATAGATATTGTAGAAAAATTATTAATTGAAAATTGTAATAACCCCTTTATGAGAGAGGATATCTTGAATTTACTGAAGGTTTGCCTTAATCAAAACTACTTTGAATTTAATGGAAAGATCTATATTGGCAAAGAAGGGCTTGCAATGGAAAATCCACTTAGCCCTTTGGCAGCTGAAATCTTTATGGACTACATAGAAACTAAAATTAGAGCACACCCTTATTTCAAATTGTTTATTTTTTGGTATAGATATGTGGACGATATTTTAGCAATTTTTCTAGGTACACGTAGACAATTACAGATCTTTCTTAATTTTATTAACAATTTACACAAAAATATTAGCTTTACCTGAATTAGAAGATAACAATAGTATCAATTTTTTAGACCTTACAATAACAAAATGCAATAATAAATTAGACTTCGGTATTTTTCATAAGCCTACACATACAGATATGACAATACACATTACTTCCACACATCCATACTCACATAAATTGGCTGCTTTTCACAGTTTTATCCACAGACTAGTTAGTATTCCGTTATCAGACTCAAATTTCCAATCAGAACTTAACATTATTAAACAAATAGCTGTCAACAATGGTTACCAACCTAGCCTCATAGATCACTTGTTAAACAAACAATTTTATTCACAAGCTTTAAAACTAGTTTACCCTCCCTCAACACAGATTAAAAGATATCACACTCTCACTTACATAGGTTCTGCTTCTGATAATATTGGTAAATATTTCACACAAAGGAATGTAAATATAGCTTTTAAGACGCAGTCTTCTTTGGGAAAATATATTAAAAATAATAAGAGTAAAACAGATAAACTGCAAAAGTCTGGTGTATACAAATTATCCTGTGGGTCTTGTAATAAAGTGTGTATCGGACAGACAGGTAGATCTTTCGAAAAAAGAATGTATGGTCACAATTATAGTTTTAGATATAATGATGGCAAATCAAATTATGCAAATCACTTGTTAGAAAAAGACCATAGTTATAATGACAATTTTGAAATTTTACATTTATCTGATAAAGGTCCAAAGCTTGATTTATTAGAAACCCTTGAAATTAATAAACACAAATATTTAAATGTATTATTAAATGATCAGTTAGATCTAAATAGCTCGCCTCTGCTTAATTTGTATAAATAGACTTGGTATATGTTATGTTATATGTTTGTGTAATGTGTATAAATCTTATTGACACGAGATTACTATCGCTCTCTATACAATAGCACTTGTATTATATTTTATATTCTGTATTGTTTGTACGAAAATTAGTCAGCTTACACCATCTGATGAAGGCACTGTGCTGCCGAAACAGCTGTCATGGATTTATAATTTTAATAAATTGACGAGTGGAAATCACTAAAACTATTTTATGGTTTTATTTTTTACTATAATTTACAATGGATTTTCACCAAGTAAAGGCATCAAGCATTAATTATTAAAAAGGTAATAGAAAGATTAAAAGAAATAACCATAACAAATAAGACAAAATTAATGTCATTAGATATAAAAGATATGTACACCAATATACCAGTAGCAAAAACAGTAGAAATAATAAAGAAAAACAAATTAAGTAATATAGAATGGAAAAACGAAATAATAGAAGGATTAGAATTATGCCTAAGCCAGAACTACTTCAGATTTAACAACAAATTTTACATACAAGAGAATGGATTATCAATGGGATCACCGCTTTCACCATTAATGGCAGAGATATTCATGAATAGCTTTGAAATCAAAATTTTAAAAGATGTAGATAAAGAAAGAAGAATTAAAAAATGGATCAGGTATGTAGATGACATACTAATAGTTTGGGAAGGTGAAGTAAATGAATTTAAAAAATTTACGGAAGAATTAAATAACATAGAAAAAACAATAAAGTTCCAAGAAGAAATTGGAGGATTAGAAATTAATTTCCTGGATATCAATATAAAAATTGAAGATAACAAACTCAAATTCGATATATATAGAAAAGAAACATACTCAGATTTAATAATTCCACAAGAATCATATCATCCAGTCAATTATAAAATGGCAGCATTAAATTCATTTTGCTATAGAGCTATAAATTATCTAGAAAATGAAGAACTCAAACAAAAAGAATTAAAGAAAATACAGCAAATAGCAAAAAATAATAATTACAACCCTAAAATAATTAATAGAATAGTTAATAAAATAGAGGATAATAAATAAATAGAAAAGAACAAAAAAGAAAATACAAATGAAGAAAAGAAATATAAAGGAGCAATAACATACATAGGATATCAAACAAAAATGTTACAAAAATGCTTCGAAAAATACGAAATACAGATAGGAATAAAGAAAACGAAAAATGTATTCGAATATATAAAAAATGCTAAAACAGAAGAAATTCCATTAACAGAAAAAAGCGGCGTATACAAATTAAAATGTGGGGAATGTAATAAGATATATCTGGGCGAAACTGGAAGAAAATTTAAAATTCAAATGAATGAACATGCAAAAGAAGAAGGCGTTAGAACAACGAACTCACTATATGCAAGACATTTCAATGAATCAGGCCATAAATTTATAAATCCAAATGAAAATATGGAAATAATCAAAATAGAAAACAATCCGCAAAAAAAGAAAACTAATAGAAGAATTAGAAATACTAAAAGTTAAAAAAGAAGATAAGAATAAATTAGTGAATATAAAAGTGGATTTTACAAAAAAAAAAAAAAAAGGTTGTTTAAGACCTGAAGATGTCAGTGATGACGAAAAGCTTTGTCTAAATAATAACATTATAGCAGTTTAGCAGTTTTATAAAAGAAAAGTAAGGATGGCTGCTAATTTAAACAATACGAAGAATAAAAAAGATAATTTATGTCTGTTATTAATTGCGATAAAGAGTAATACAGTACAATGTATTTACAATTCCATATGGTTTCTGTCGAATTTAGCTCCTACAATGTCTTTTGTTGTGGTGAGCTAAGATTATATACCCTTAATTATAAAAATAATTACAATAATTCTTGTTAGGTTCATGGTATCTGTAACATCATGAATTAGTTTATATTTGTATAATACTCTCAGGTTATTAAGAGTGTTGTCAATATTTTCTATTTGTTATTGATTACTCTTACCAACTTGTGGTTAACATATTATTGTTAGTGATATGATTCTATTCTGGTATTTTGTCATTAAAAAAACATGAGTTCTTGTACTATGAAATGGTTGTTATTTACAATTGTTCCTTTGTGAGACTTGATTATTTTCATTAACATCTTATCTGTAATTAAACCTGAGGTTTACTATGCAGTTTGATGACAGTTTGTCTCTGCTTAATTTTCTTTATTATCTACTGATTTTATATAATAGACCTTACATCTAGGTACAAACAGTTATGTTCCTTATAAATACATAATTCATGGTTTGACCAGTGGTAGGTATTACCTTGTTTATATTACAATAGTTAGGTGAATTCTTACTGGTACTTTTGATAGTAATCGCTCTCTTTTTTATTAAGTATTTAATTTGGTGTGTATTGTACAATGTATTACTTGGCTCACTTCTGCATTACTTCATCAAAGTACATTTCATTAATTATAATAAATACAACCTTCTAGTTGTCTTGTATTAGTGATCAGAATGATCCTAGTGTTATCTATTTTCATTTAGTTATAATGCACAACAGTTTTATAGTTGATTACATTTATCATCATTATAAGAGTGCTTTTATAGGTTGCTAGGTTAGTTTGCCTCACTTTCCCTTTCTCTGACTAAGTCTAATTTACATTGTTGATTTTCACTGGTTATAGTTTTAAACTGTAATCATCTATATACAATATTACTCCTTAATTATACTACTGGTTATTATTATCCAGTTTTACTTTATTATTTTACATAGGCCTACATTTTCAATTAGCAATCAGTCTTTTCTGATATTCTAGGATTTTCATCACTGTCATAGTTAATATTTAAAATACATGGTTATACTCTTATATTCTGTCTTATTATACGGGACAAACTATTGGGATTTATTTCTTCTAAAATAAATGTAAAATGTAATGGCCACTCAAGCTGAACAACATTTGAATCATAAACGCTGGACAGTTTTTTTTACACCTTGCAGTCAGTGCGGTTCCAAGCCAAGCCGTACGTAGGTGTTGTTGTTGCACAAAAGCCATTAACGAGTCTGGGAATGTGAAAGTTAGCAGCGAGGGGGGTGTATTCGCGCGTACGCGCGCATGAGTGTGACGCTGAGAACTGAGAGAGGCACGTACGAAACATTCCAAAGCCAAAAGGGTGATGGAATCAAAGAACGCAACGCAGTACAATCCGCCCAGTTGAAATTACACTCTTAAACCGGCCGGTCTTAAAGAACAGTTCCGGAACAAAAATGCGGGCCCGTATAATAAAAATGTGATTTTAATTCAAATTAATAAGTTTTACAGTTATGAAGTGACAGTTTCGAGTGACCCAGCGAAAATTACGGCAGAGAACGAAATGCGCAGCGTGGTGAAAGTAATAGAAAACGGATGGAGGCTGGACTGAATTTTAGGGATGAAATGGCAGATAAGAGTATCAATTATCTTATTCAATTATATTCATAAATTAGTAAAAGAAGAAATTTCATGCAAAAATTTATAACCATTCAAAATTGAAACCTTTTTTAAAAAAATTTAAATGAGCTCATAAGGGAAATTTAAATATGTATCGTGAGAGAGTAAATGGGCGTGTGTAATAATCATGTAATAAAATTAAAGAGGCGCTGGTTTGTGATAAAATGGGGTATAACTATGTCTATGTTATTTTAAATATGTCTATTGTAATCAAGGTAATACCAGTATATACGAATAAGTAATCATTATAATTTTTGTTTAAGATGATATCAAAATTTAGAGTGAGAAGGGATATTTCATTTATAATGGGGTTGTAACAGCATCTAAATTTTTCTGTTGTTTATTTAAATGCAATTGAATTGTTTTGAGGTAATAAAGAAAAAGATGAGTATAAGAGTAACAAATATGTTTAATTTCAAAAACCAGTTCTGATTTTCCTGTTCGCTGATTTGAACCCTGGCGAGTGAAAAATCAGGTTGGCAGACGACAACATGGCGTCTACAGAGCCCAAATACATATAAATAAACAAAACCAATTAATTTATAAAAAGGTAAGTAAGATAACAATTGGCGATTCCGAACAGTGACTTTATATAAATTATTTATATAAATACAGCCTACTTGGAGGAACAGAATGGTTATTTGAAATAACATAAAAAATTTTTTTTGAGGTACGTGAAAACAGATGTACAAGGATAAGGTTATGTTACGATTATGTGTAGTATGGGTAAATAGAATATCTGTTTGATAATAAGTATATGTTATATATAGTAATATTTTGAAAAGAAATATATGTAAAAGATTTTTTTTAAAAAATAGCAGATAATAACGAGAATGTCAGCTTAACTGACATTGAAAACAAAAGCCAAATGAATATTGAATTAAGTGGAACTGAGTCAAAAATTATGGATGAAGGAATTCATTCAACGCCAGTCCAAAGTAAAAAATCTGATACAGATGAGATGTTAACACGTTTATATAGCATGATGTGTAGCATGAATAATATGTTCGATGAACAACAAAGTGATTCCAATGTTAAATATGATAAAATAAATGCTAGACTTGATGTTAGTGACACTAAAATGAATGATAAATTTGAGATACAAAATAATGAGATAAAGTTGATGAGGGGGGAGATAAAACAGCAAAATTTTAATTTTAATCAACAAATGAATGAAATTCATACACGTTGTAATGAGATGCAAGAACAGATCATAGAATCAGTTAGCGAGAAATTTGATACTTAAATAAACAGATTAGATGAGAGATTAAGTCAAATAAGGAATAAGAAGGTAAGTAGCAGTGACAATATGATGAAAAATAAGGAAGAAAGAATTAATAACAAGGTGAGTAATAATGATGATTTGAATAATGAGTTCACAGGTAATAACAATGATATAGTTAAGAATATGGTGTTAGAAAATGATGATGAGAATATTGGGAGTGATAATGAGATGTTAGAGTGTATTGAGTCAGAGAGTGTATAAAGAATTTACAGTTAAAAGGGATGCAGGGGGTAGATTTTTCCCGTGATATTGTAGTTGGGGGTGGAGTAAATGCTTCACGTGTGTTTAGCAAGGACGTGAGTTCCTTAGGTATATATTTGGGAGACGATATGTCTACAAATAGAGTTCCCTGGGTTTTTAGTGCACTTCATCGGTGGTGCAGTAATTGTGAGTTAGTGTCCCCTGCATATTTGGAGAGAGAGAGTGTAGCTTGGTGTTATGGTGAGAAATATCGTAATTGTGAGAGAGAGAGAGATAGATATATATAAAGTAAGTAGAAACTATGAAGAGTTTGTAGAGAGATTAGGTGGGGAGAGAAGTAATAATGATAACAAGCACTTACCTTGTGAAATAACGGGTGTATTAGTAGATAATTATGATGACGATAGTAATGACTTTATGACTTACACGATTATGACAGATTATACTGAGGGAGACAGGACCATACCCTATGATGACATGGTATATGATAAATTGATATGGAATAAACCAATTAATTCAAACGACATTGTGGAAGGATATAAAATTTTAAATAAGTATTATATTGATAATAATAATAATATCCTATATTTAATGAAAAATAAGTTGTATAGACCTAAGATTCGACTGTTGTTCAATGATGGAGGATAAAGTGTTTATTGTGTAATGAACATTGAATTATGTAGAAAGTGTTTTTTAAAGTGGATTGTGTATGAACTGATTTTGGTAAATGGTAACAAATAATAAGTTGGATTGTATAATTTTTGTGTATTAATGTCAATGTATTTGTGTATTCTTGATGTTGTGTATTACACGTAATTTTATGTAAACCATGTATGTAACAGGAAGTTATAGTTTAATTGATTTAATAATAACAATTAACATTGTTTTTTTGACTAAACAAGTGATGAAAATAATGATGAACTTTTAAATAATTGAAAATTAATTACTTAATTAAGGTTATACAAAAGAAAGTTTGATAATGAAGTTAAATGATTTTATGAAATTAAGATGCTATAATGATTAGTAGATGATTAAACAGATAATATGTTCAAATTGAGGTATATTATTATAAGGAGAGAAGTGATGAATTTTCTAGTGTTATATCAAGGTGAAATGTTGTAAAAAGGTTTGGGTGAGAATTATTAAAATAAAGGCATTTCAGTTAGTCAATTAAAGTTAATGGGAGTTAGATAAATAAGAATTTTGAAATACCAGTGAAAAACAAAGAGGGTATTAGATATTTTAGGGACACAGTAGTAGTGATTATATGTAGAGAGGTGAGTAATGTTGTAACGGTACGAGATTGTAGGGCCAAGATAACATTTTAAAATTATATTTTCCATACAGTCATTGTTCACCCTTGTAGAACCCCGAGTTAGTCAACCAGACAGGCTATGTTTTGTCTCCGTACTCAAGCAACGCAGACCGATTGTGAAATAACATCAAACTTCGCCTCAGGCGTGAATTACGAAAGAGAGTAATGTAACTGCACATTGCGCCAGGCGGCAAAAACATTGCTCACCTTCCCGCGTATGCTAAGGCGCTCTTTCAATAGCACCAATGGGAGCACATATGCACGATCACGTGACCAAAAAACACTGTATGCAGTTTAGCGAACTAACGCCAGTGCCAGTTGTGACACAGGGCCGCGCGGCCAGCCTACAACAATTTCTAAGTGCGAATAAAATTACGTCGGCCGACTTAATCATAATGTGGAACCAATAAAACAGTAAGGGCCTTTAAACACAAACAGTAAACGTATTAAACGAGTACCGGAGTGCGTGAGATCGAAGCAAGTATTCAACACCAGTTCGCGCAACCAACCCTAGGAGTACGCTGCGTATGGGTAACTAAAAACATTTAATATGCATATTAAAACCAATGCCAACTAACCGGTGATTATTCGTTATAAAAGGAAAATATATAACACCAATACTTTGTACGATAGAGTTCTCTCAGGGGCGGAGTTTATTTAAAGATCAATGTAACAGAATGAGTGTGCGTGTGCTAAGATAGAGGTTATCCACTGGTTCATTTTCAATGTTTTAATTATTTAACAATATCACTTATAATAGTAACCAAAATAAAACTCAATAGAGATAAGAAATAATTTCAACCAGTTGTACTATAGTTGAAAGATTGTAATAACGTAAAAGAAAGGCGAATTTTTGATAAATAAAAATAAGTATGTGTTTTAAGACAGTATCACATGTGTTAACGTAATTATTGAACATATCAAATCCAAGTAATCCTTTCTGCAGCTGTTTTCGTCTGAAAGACCTTGGAATAAAAACCCGAAGGTAAGAGTTAATTATATTGTAATTAATTGAGAAGTTTCATTGGCGCCCGAACAGGGACGCGAGTATAGGTTACAACCTATATTCGCCAGACCTAATTAAGCTGCAGAAAGGGTCATTTGAGAGGGAGGACGCTTTGGTAAATTAAATATAAAAAGGGTTAAGTCAATAGTGGATAAGATTAATATTCTTGTGTAACATTATATAAACTTGTATAAAATGGCAGCGAATAATGACGATGCCAATGAAGTAACTAATGTTGACAATTTTGATGAATCGGCCATTATGCATAATATTGAGGTCCACTCGACTCCAGACCACTAATGTTGATAATGAGTGTAAATTTAATTGTGTAGTAGAGAAAATAGAAGAAGTTAGAGATAACATTGAGACATATGAAACTAATGTTAATTTCAAAATAAATGAAATAGAAAGCAATTGCGATAGCAAAATAAGTGAATGTCAATTGAGTTTTGCGAATAAAATCTTAGAAATCAATGACAATGTTGATAGTAAGATCAGTGAAACAGAAAGTAGTTGTAAGTCAGAAATACAGCTATTAAAAGGTGCTGTAGAAATGGTAAATAATGCCAGTATTCAATCTGAACGTGTAACTAACAACAAGTTTAATTTAATGGAACAAAAAATAATCAATGTTAAAGATGACTTGAAAACGGTAATAAACAAAACATTAGACAGTGTCCATGAACAAGTAGTAATCACCCGTAATGTAGATAGCGAAATAGAGTTAGAGGCATTTACTGGGGATAGGAGGGGGGTACACCCTATGCAATTCCTAAATAGAGTAAGAGACTTTAATAGATTTTGTAACAATAATTGGGAGATGAAATTATTGAAAGTTATGAAATGTTTTAAGGGAAGCCCCTCAATTTGGGCGGAGGTACATAAGGGAGATTGGTTAGATTTCGAAAGTTTTGAAGGGGATTTTAGAAGTAAATACTGGTCTGAAGAGGACCAAGAAGTACTTAGAAGCAAGATAATGGGGTCGGGTAATTTTGGGACTAATGGTAATAATGTCACCATTTATGTAATGAAAATGTACAATGAGGCAAAATACCTTGAACCACCGTTACCGTTTAGATCATTCGTACGTCATATAAGTAAACATTTACCCAGGGAGGTGCAAATTAACCTGATGACGCGGGAAGTGGAAGGTATAAACGATCTTGAACAAATATTAGATATTTTCCAAAATATCAGGGACCGGGAAATTGGTAGGCGCCCAAACCCGTCAGGGGTACATAACGAGAATCATAATCATAATCAACCTAGTGGGACACCAAACACATATAGAGGGACAAGGGGAGGCTACAATAATAACTATAGACGTGAGGACTGGCGATGTGGAGAGTGTCATTGTGAGAACTATGGTAGTAGAACAACTTGTTACAGGTGTCATAAAGAGAGGAGTTGCCAACGCAATACGGAGCCTAACCAAAATAGGCAACCACCGAGAGGAGGGAGCAGCAACCGAGGAGCACCGGGAAGCAGTGGAACTCCTAATAGAGGTCGTGGTGGACACACTCCAGGCCGTGCAAACACCCAGACGGAAAACTAACAAGGACAGTGAGTGAAGGGACCCCACCATTGTCGACAAATGACTGCGGGGCCCAAGATAACAACAAATATACAAATAACGTCATCTGTACGGATATGGCCAAGGAATTGATGGAGGAAGAGGACTTGGAGACAGCAAGACCAGAAACCGGACTGACAGAGGTAAGAATCCAAATTGAAGGTAAGGAAGTAAAAACTTTAGTCGATACAGGTAGCGAAATTTCTGTCATTTCCGAAAACATATTAGAGAGTTTGCAAGAAATAAATAAAAATATCCCAATTTTGCCAGTAGCGGGGGTGACCATTGTAGGTATTACCGGGGTTAGGAGTAAACGTGTAACTAAACAAGTACATTTGAACATGGTAATTAAGGGAGTAGAAGATGACAACACATTTTTAGTAGTAAGGGGACTAAATTTGGAGGTTATTCTGGGGAATGATTTTTTGATAAAACACAAGGCGGTAATTGATTTCCAGAAGCGGTTGTTAATACTAAATAATGAAGGTAAACCAGTTGAGATTAGTTTTGAGCGGGTAGTAGATAAAGTCAGAATTTCGGGAGTTAAGATGATACTGAATCGGGCCAGTAAAATAGAAACGGAAGTTAATACGTATGTATGTAGAGAGAGAGAGTTAGGGGGTAATATAAATAAACAAATTTGGGAGGATAGAGCGGTGAAATTTTGTAGTGAGGGGCGTGATGTAGGGAGTTCTCAACGCAAAGCGTTGTGGCAGGTAATAGAGTGTTTTCGAGAAGTGTTTGCCGATGTACCAGGGAGGGCAAGGGATTATGAATGTGAATTAAAAGTAAGGGAACACGCACCCTATGTACAAAGAAGCTATCCGGTACCTTATTCAAAGAGGAGGGCGGTTCAGGCAGAATTGGATAAAATGTTGGAAGGGGACATAATAGAAAGATCAGTATCACCGTACTCTAACCCGTTAGTAGTAGTCATTAAGAAAGATGGCCGCGTTAGATTATGTTTAGACGCCCGTAAGATTAATCAGATAATTATCCCGGACCGGGAGTCACCCGAAGCAATAAATGAAATCTTCCAAAAATTCAGTGGAGTCAAATACATGACCTCATTAGATTTAACCGCGGGGTACTGGCAAGTCCTGTTAGCATGTGAAAGCAGGAAATACACAGCATTCCTGTTCAATGGAAAGAATTACCAATTTAAACGATTACCTTTTGGGCTGAATACCAGTGTAGCCAGCTTTATAAAATGTTTAGATGAAATACTCCAGCCACAGAATTTAGATTTTTTAACCATTTATGTAGACGATATATTGATAGCATCACGAACATTTTCCGAACATGTGGAACATTTAGAATACGTATTAGATAGACTGGGTACAGGGGGGTTGACTGTCAATTGGGAGAAGTCTAAATTCTTACAGAAAGAAATACATTTTCTAGGGTTCATAATTACACCAGAGGGGATAAAAGCTAACCCAGAAAAAGTAGAATCAATTTTAAAATTCCCAGAACCCCGAAATATTAAGCAGTTACAAAGTTTTTTAGGGCTATGTAATTTTTACAGAAAATTCCAGAAAAACTATGCCCATATAACTTCTAAGTTGAGCGCAGTGTTACAAAAGAACAAACCATGGAAATGGGGGGAAAGAGAACAAGAGGTGTTTATCAAAATAAAGGACCACTTTAGTAACATGATCATGATGAATCACCCTAGTTTTGAACGCACATTTTATTTACAGACCGATGCTAGTAACATCGCATTGGGTGCAGAACTGTACCAGGAGGACGACGAAAAGGAGCATCACACCATCGCTTTCGCCAGTCGCACCTTGTTAGCTGCTGAAAGAAATTACACAACGACAGAGAAGGAACTATTGAGCATTGTCTTTGCAGTAAAGAAGTTTCGTACATATCTGCTGGGCAACTCCACCATCATCCGGACGGACCACAAGGCATTATCTTTTTTAAACACCTGTAAGTTGACACACAGCAGGATACCAGGTGGGTGTTAGCTTTACAAGAGTACAATTTTAGTTGGGAATATATAAAAGGGGTGGAAAACAAAATACCTGACACTTTATCCAGGGTAGATACAGAGGGAATGAGAACAGGGAGGGACTTAAAAGAAATAGAAATTTTCAGACTTAGCAGGGAAGATAGATTATTTGGGGAAGAATTGAGAGATATTAATAGTATGCAAAGAACAGATCTTAAATTGAACAAAATAATAACTAGCTTAGAGTCCGACTTAGAGGAGTCAGGGTATAGCCGTTATTTCCAGATTTATCAAGGGAGCTTGTTTAAGAAAGTAGAGGGGGGAGAGCGTGATTGGAGGTTAGTCATACCGGAAGGGTTGGTAGATAAGATAATATGGGACTGTCATTCTCGGTATGGGCATTTCGGTGCTATGAAATGTGTAAATGTATTAAAAGAATCATGCTTATTTAAGAATATGGAACGGAGGGTTAGAACTTTACTCCGTGGGTGCGATTTATGCCAAAAGTCAAAAGTAGTTAATTACCGTTTAGAGGGAGAGATGAGGTGTATTAAAGTAGAAAAGCCTTTTGATCTAGTTGCGGTAGACTTGTTTGGCCCTCTACCAAAGGGAAGGGGAGGCGTCATGTACATTTTTGTAGTATTAGATACATTTACGAAATTTGTAAGATTATACAGTGTAAAGCGGGCCACTAGTAAAGTACTAAGTGAGAAAATAACGAAGGATTATATGATTAAAACCGGAAAACCTAAAATAATATTATCTGACCATGGGCCCCAATTTATTAGCGGAATATGGCGACAAACTTTGGGTTGGGAAGGTATTATACCTAAACACACGGCGGTATATCATCCTCAGTTGAACCAAGCCGAAAGAGTCATGCGAGAATTGGGGAGAATTTTCCGAGCATATTGCCATGCTAAACATAGTGAATGGCCAGCCTATGTGGGGAGAATTGAAGAATGGTTAAACTGTACAACTCATGAATCAACGGGGTTCACACCATACGAGCTAGTCAAGGGAAAACGTCCACCTAGGATCCTGGAACAGCTGTTCAATTTCCCACCGGAAGGCAACCCACGAGATCTGGAAGTAAAACTTCAACTCGCAAATGAAAACTTATTAACGAAGGGAGAAAGAAGAAAACGGCTTCATGACGCCAAAGGTAAGTGGATCAAGTACGAAATAGGTCAGTTGGTATTAGTAAGAAGACACGATTTATCAAGTGCACAAGATAAAGAGATTAAAAAATTCTTTTTGTTGTATGAAGGACCATTTGAAGTAGTTGAAATCAAAATGGATAACGCCTACGTTCTACGAAATCAAATGACTGGAGAAATAGTGGGTACCCATAACGCCACCAATTTAAAAAAGTATTGGTTAAAATGAAATAATAATAAACAAAAATAATACATTAAATCTTGTAATTAAATACAACTAAATAACTATAATAAACCTATAGTTAAATAATTATAAATAATTAGGAATAATATAAAACAGTAAGTGGTAGCGGATAGATGTTCCCCACTTGTCCCAGTGGGGTTCGTCTATTTCAGGGACGCGCCCCTGCCCACGCGAGCTTTGGTTTTCTCCATTTACCCTTATTTCCGGAGGAAGCTTTGTCCCTACCTTTAGTCCTAGTTCTTGACCTTTTAATAATCCTTATCCCTTTTATCTTCCCGATTTCCCTAACCCTCCCCTTAGAGTAAACACATAAACAACAGTTACACAAATTGGCACACTTTTTTGAACCATTTGATTGCCTTAATTCTAAATAATACATTAGGTTAATCCTCAAAATTAAATAAACTGGTGTTATTTATGACTTGTAAACTCATCCCTTAATTAGGTAGGTAGTGGAGAAGTTTTGTGGCTGAGTAGACAAACTAGATAATCAATTTTCTGTGTAATTCAACATGACTATTGTGGATTGAGATGGGGTTGTAGATTAGTGGTTGTGGTTTGTTTTTATGGGAAAGGAGGCAGGTAAGGAATTCAGGGCTGCCAACAGGTTTGGTTTGCGTTCACTGATGTAGGGGTTCTGTTCGTCTTCCATCGCATCTTGACTCACAATATTCATGTACATGTAACGTATAACCTATTTACAGGTAATTAAGAAAAAATAAGTATAAATATTACAATAAGTATAATATCAAATAAGTAAATAATTTTGGAAAATATTCTAAAGTAAACTTAAGTAACCAAAAGGTTTAATTATTATTTTGTGGTACCTGCTATGTTAGGTTATGAGTACGGGACATTGGTAGTTGGAATGTGATTGTGGAGGAATTTAAAGAGGGATTAGAACCAATGATGTGAGGTTTGTAAAATTTAGTGAAATAATAAGAAAAACTGAAACAGTTAATCACGTAGAATCATTTTGAAAATTGTAATCAAAGTCATGGAAATTGTTTTGAATGTACTAAGAGATGAAATAGAATCGTAACCGCCCCTGGAGTAACTTAATGTTAGTGGTGTGTAAATTCATTTTGATTCAAATTGAAATTGTAATTTTACATATTCTATACATTAACTTCATAAAAGAAAAATCTAAGAGACAATTATGTTATATAAAAGATGTATAAAATTCGAAAAGTGTAGCAAGCAGATATGGCTGTATATGAGGTAACCAGAATGTTTAGACTATGAATGCTGAAACTGAGAACGTTTATAACTGTTGTTTATGAAAACAAGTCTGGCACAAAACTGTTTATGTAAACAGGTGTGGTATGTTGAGACTAATGTCTGTAGTCATGCTTGGTGACAATAACAAAAAATGTTGTAGCCTGCTGAATCAGTATCTTGAGTAAAACCTTATTGTGATAGAAAAGAAGTGGAAGTTAAATTTTTTTACAGACCAAATAATAATGAGGCAATTACTGTAACTTTTGAGATTAATTGAATTAATTAAAGTAAATTAAATACAACTAAACTAATTTAGTAATAAAATTAATAGAAACGATGATTTTTAACAATGAACTTAACTTTATTTTCATTTAAATGCAAATTGGAATTATAAAGGAAATACTAATTGATGTAAATAAGGATTTAACTTATTAAAATATTCATTTAAAATTGAAAACTGAAGGAAATGTTGGAGCTGAAACGGTGTTTGGAAAATAAGATGTGTATATTGCTGTCCAAGTAACTTGTATCAATGCTAATCTAGATTTTATATTTTAACTGTAGATTCCCCACCTAAGTGCGGTCATGACCTCACCGGACCATGACCGTGAAAGTAGTTAATTGTGGCAAATCATAAATTTTACTTGATATAACCGGCTTGTGGTTTGTTTTATTTTGTCAACCCGGTGGTTTGTTAGACTTAGTAGGGGGGTTATTTTTTGGGGAATCTACCAAATTTTGGAACAGGGCTATTTTCACCCAGATAGGGGTGGTAGTCCATTAGGGGTGTATAAATAAAAAACTAGTAGGTGTAACACTGAATTTTATTGTAACGCCGAAGCAAGGATGGGGGTGGAATAAAAGAAAAAAATGTCCACCCCTTCCGCATCAGTCCTTGTGAAAGCAACTAGACGCCACAGTCTAGGGGGGGTAATAGTGAGTGTGGATGGGCGGTGACCCAGTTACAGGTCACGAGGGAGATGTGGGTTACGGCGAGGATGAGGCTGAAAAAGGCCAAGAAGCCTCGCGCAGAACACATTAAAATGTAACGGGTATCCGGGGTTAAGGGATTAAAAGGGGGGTATATATATATCTAGTAAAAGAAAAAAAAAATTTTTTTGTTTATTCTATATAAACATGAGTAGGCAAATAAGAATATAATTTGTATTTACTGTGAGTTAATGTTATTTTGTATAATTAATGTGTCATTTTGGCTGGGCAATATTGTATGGGGAATATTATTCAATTTAACTGGAATTTATGTGTATCATTGTAAACCAATATTGTTTTATTAATATTATTCTTTAGGATCTATAATATAAAATGAACCAGTACGTTGTCAATGAACCAGTACGGCTAAGAGGAAACAAATCAGATGTGGGATATGGAGGGATGGAAAGCCGTTTGTCAATTTTTAATTACATGTTTTAAAGTCAGGCGATACTGGGACGGGTATCTGTTCGGTTTTTCGGTGTTGGGATCTCGAACAGAGAAGTCCAGTAAGATCGGATGGGTGCTGTCGCAGTCGCCAGACTAGGGGGGTAAGAACCCATGATGTAGTAGAGTGTTCAGGGGGGTTGCAGCGCCATATCCTCACTGATCCTCTTAGGTTTAGGCAATAAGAGTTTGAACGCTCCGGCCTTCAATCTCTTATTGGGGGGGGGGTATTGTAACGGTACGAGATTGTAGGGCCAAGATAACATTTTAAAATTATATTTTCCATACAGTCATTGTTCACCCTTGTAGAACCCCGAGTTAGTCAACCAGACAGGCTATGTTTTGTCTCCGTACTCAAGCAACGCAGACCGATTGTGAAATAACATCAAACTTCGCCTCAGGCGTGAATTACGAAAGAGAGTAATGTAACTGCACATTGCGCCAGGCGGCAAAAACATTGCTCACCTTCCCGCCTATGCTAAGGCGCTCTTTCAATAGCACCAATGGGAGCACATATGCACGATCACGTGACCAAAAAACACTGTATGCAGTTTAGCGAACTAACGCCAGTGCCAGTTGTGACACAGGGCCGCGCGGCCAGCCTACAACAATTTCTGAGTGCGAATAAAATTACGTCGGCCGACTTAATCATAATGTGGAACCAATAAAACAGTAAGGGCCTTTAAACACAAACAGTAAACGTATTAAACGAGTACCGGAGTGCGTGAGATCGAAGCAAGTATTCAACACCAGTTCGCGCAACCAACCCTAGGAGTACGCTGCGTATGGGTAACTAAAAACATTTAATATGCATATTAAAACCAATGCCAACTAACCGGTGATTATTCGTTATAAAAGGAAAATATATAACACCAATACTTTGTACGATAGAGTTCTCTCAGGGGCGGAGTTTATTTAAAGATCAATGTAACAGAATGAGTGTGTGTGTGCTAAGATAGAGGTTATCCACTGGTTCATTTTCAATGTTTTAATTATTTAACAATATCACTTATAATAGTAACCAAAATAAAACTCAATAGAGATAAGAAATAATTTCAACCAGTTGTACTATAGTTGAAAGATTGTAATAACGTAAAAGAAAGGCGAATTTTTGATAAATAAAAATAAGTATGTGTTTTAAGACAGTATCATGTGTTAACGTAATTATTGAACATATCAAATCCAAGTAATCCTTTCTGCAGCTGTTTTTGTGAAAGACCTTGGAATAAAAACCCGAAGGTAAGAGTTAATTATATTGTAATTAATTGAGAAGTTTCAATGTGAATGGTAAATATATTTGTTGGTGGTGATATTTTGTAGTCAGGGTAGTGGTGTAAGGAGTGATCAGCGTGCGGCATGGCAAGAGACCAGCGTGCGGCGTTGTGGCAAGTGATAGAGTAGTTTAAGGGAGTGTTTGCCGATATTTTGGAGGGCAAATGGTTAGGTATGTATATGGCCAGGTTGGGAACACACATCCTAGTACAAAGACGAGCGGTGCCAGAGGTAAGTGGAATTAGTGAAGTGGATTATAATTGAGAGATTGGTGTCATGATATGTAAATCTGGTTGTTAATAGTGGTTGTTAGTAGGAAGAAAGGGAGTAAGATTATAAATGTCTATTCAATTGAAAGCATAGTGAATACAGGAGTCACCCAGACTAATCAATGATCAAAATGTGAAGGGTTAAGTAGAAAATTCATAGTAGAAAGGTAATAAGAGATGAAATATAATGTAAAATGAATGTTAATAATAAATTTGAATTTTATAGAGTTAAATGATAAATAATTGATGGCTAATTAATAAAAGTTCAATTGAAATTAAAATGTAATGTTTATATTTTTTATACGCAAATTTAAAGATGTAGGGTGTGTAAATTTTGATCAAAGTTAAATGTGAGTTGTTTGTTGAATGTAATAATCGCAATGTTAATTATGAGTGTATTATTATGTATTATGTTTATTATGTATTAGTGTAGGAATTTAAACATGACTTATATGTATGTATAAATGGATGATTTTGGGGCAGTTACAAATGTAACTGTATACGACACTGAGTGTCAAGCTATTGCGATTCCCTACATTTCGGGCGATCTCGGCCTTACCAACCCAGATCGTGGTTTTGGATGACAATCAGCTGTGGGCAGAAATTGTAAAACTGACCACAGTTGGTTGCCTTTGAAATTGGTCAAACATAGAAATTTAACGGGGAACAACAAGGGAATCTAAGATTATTTTTGAACACAGGCTATTTTCACCAAGAATAAGGTAGACCTTAGGGGCATATATTAAGCTAATGAGTAGGGGTACTTACCCTGAAGTTTTTGTAACGCTGAAGCAAGGATGGGAGTGAGAGAAAAGAAAAAAGTGCTTACTCCTTCCGCCTCAGTCCTTGTGGAGGCAACTGGATGCAACAGTTCGGGGGGGGGGGGAAATAGTGTGTGTGGAGGAGAAAAGGGGATGCTTATTATTAACAGCACCGGGTAAATAGAATTTCTGTTAATAATAATATTTTATAAAATGTTAAATGAGTTTGAATTGTTTTAGATATAAATGGGAGATGGGTAATAATTGTAGAAGAAGGGCGATATCGATAAAGTGTATTCGATTGGATTAAATTTTGATCATGTGTTTAAGAGAGTCTTAACAATGGATTTAAATATTTTAGATGTAATTTGGGTAATGGAAGGTATTTGTAATATTGTAATGGGAAATGTCTATTTTAATTCTGATGGGAATCAGGGCAATAATTTTGATTTTTGGAAAAGAGTTAACAAGAGAAGGGTATGCAGAAGGATGTAAAGGAATTTTATAAATGTATCATGTTAGTTTAAGGGTTCATATATACATGTGTTAAGAATTAAGAAAAACCAGTGCTTCTTAATGCAAACCAGCGCACAGCTAAGGGGAACATCAGTTAGGGATATGGTATTATCCAAGGCCACTATTTGATATTTTTATTTTGATGTTTCAGTGTCTGGTGATGCTGTGGCGGCGGTCCTGAGCTGGCCAGCGCGTCAGAGCAGGAGTGTCAAGCGTCTGTCTGGCCTTGCGGTGTTGGGATCTCAAGAGAGAAGTCCAGTAAGGTCATTCAGGTACAGTCACAGCCACTGGCCCAAGGGCGAGTTAGCTATATTTTATATAAACAATACGGGGGTTGTGGCGACATATCCCAACTGATCCCTTTAGGGAGTATGAATGTATCAATGAGAGTTTTTATGCTTCGGCATAAAACCTCTCATTGAGGGGGTTTTGTAACGGGACAAACTATTGGGATTTATTTCTTCTAAAATAAATGTAAAATGTAATGGCCACTCAAGCTGAACAACATTTGAATTAAATTCTTGGATTTCGTTGGATACAGAATCGCTTACAAAACTACTAACAAAACAGAACACACACTATCAAAACGCATGCCCAAAGCACAAAACAAATTCGATCTACCCGGTGTATATAAGCTAAATTGTTCAAATTGCAATAAATTCTACATAGGCCAGACAGGACGTAGCTTCAAACAGAGATACATTGAACACACAAAAGCACTCCACACCACTACAGAATCTACCTTCGCAAACCACCTCATTGAAGCAAACCACACATATAAAAACATCGACAATAACATGAACATACTACACGTACACACAAAAGGCCGAAAACTAGACACTCTAGAACAATTAGAAATATACAAACACACAAAAACAAATAAAAACGACATCCTAAACGAACAGACACAATTCAAATCGCACGCATTATTCGAACACATCTCACCACACACACACACAGCTTCGATCTTTCGAAAACTATCTCCTCGCCAACAACAAGACGAACAACGCTACCTACGACAGCCTCTGATGAAGCCTTCTATAGGTGAAAGCCGGTTTAGGCTGTAAGGTAAAACTTTACGTTTTTACTTATAAAAAACTTAGTGTTCCGAGTCGTCAATATTATAGTGATATTTAACATTTGAATCATAAACGCTGGACAGTTTTTTTTACACCTTGCAGTCAGTGCGGTTCCAAGCCAAGCCGTACGTAGGTGTTGTTGCACAAAAGCCATTAACGAGTCTGGGAATGTGAAAGTTAGCAGCGAGGGGGGGGCGTATTCGCGCGTACGCGTGCATGAGTGTGATGCTGAGAACTGAGTGAGAGGCACGTACGAAACATTCCAGAGCCAAAAGGGTGATGGAAACAAAGAACGCAACACAGTACAATCCACCCAGTTGAAATTACACTCTTAAACCGGCCGGTCTTAAAGAACAGTTCCGGAACAAAAATGCGGGCCCATATAATAAAAATGTGATTTTAATTCAAATTAATAAGTTTTACAGTTATGAAGTGACAGTTTCGAGTGACCCAGCGAAAGTTACGGCAGAGAATGAAATGCGCAGCGTGGTGAAAGAAATAGAAAACGGATGGAGGCTGGACTGAATTTTAGGGACGAAATGGCAGATAAGAGAATCAATTATGTTATTCAGTTATATTCATAAATTAGTAAAAGAAGAAATTTCATGCAAAAATTTATAACCATTCAAAATTGAAACCTTTTTTAAAAAAATTTAAATGAGCTCATAAGGGAAATTTAAATATGTATCGTGAGAGAGTAAATGGGCGTGTGTAACAATCATGTAATAAAATTAAGAGGCGCTGGTTTGTGATAAAATGGGGTATAACTATGTCTATGTTATTTTAAATATGTCTATTGTAATCAAGGTAATACCAGTATATACGAATAAGTAATCATTATAATTTTTGTTTAAGATGATATCAGAATTTAGAGTGAGAAGGGATATTTCATTTATAATGGGGTTGTAACAGCATCTAAATTTTTCTGTTGTTTATTTAAATGCAATTGAATTGTTTTGAGGTAATAAAGAAAAAGATGAGTATAAGAGTAACAAATATGTTTAATTTCAAAAACCAGTTCTGATTTTCCTGTTCGCTGATTTGAACCCTGGCGAGTGAAAAATCAGGTTGGCAGACGACAACATGGCGTCTACAGAGCCCAAATACATATAAATAAACAAAACCAATTAATTTATAAAAAGGTAAGTAAGATAACATAGTTACACTCATTTATTTATTTTCTCACTCTCCTAATCTAGTTGGGTGTTTGTCATTCTAAGTCTGAGTCATTTTTATTCAGTCTGTCTAGTCAGTCATTGGAGTGTTTATTTACTTCACCTGGAACTCCTATTTTTCTCTTTATCAATTCTATAATTTATCTAGTTCTTCCTCCTAGTGATTGTTTTGGTTAACCTACCTTTATTTTCATAATAATTTGGGGTTTTTATCCCTTCTCATGATATTAGCTATCTTTTCATAATTAATTCTTTGTTACAAGTTGAATTTGGTTGTTGTTGCTGCTGTATTATTCCTATGTTCATGGCTTATAATTACTCCTTGTCTAGGGTCTTTCTCACTTTACCTAATCATTGGGTTAGTTGTTAGTTACTTTACGTCTAGTCTGTTGTCATTGTCTTTATTTCTTTAATCATCTTCATAGTTTGTTAAAGATGTCTTCTATATTTCTTTTACGATCAGTTCCTAATTTTTTTCCTTTACTTAACTTTGAAATTTAAATGTGGTATTTCTTATGATTTTTTATGGTTGGTTCATGTTTGTTTTGGACCCTGGTGGTCATGATATTATGTACTGTTACAATATATAAAGTGGAGTGTCAGACAGGGATGTATACTATCATCTACCCTGTTTCTTATGACAATGGATTGTATAATGATAGGGTAACTTAGGATTACAGTGTAGAATTTTTTCTGCAGTTAGAGGACCTAGATTTTGTCAGTGATATCTGCCGTATATTGGAAACCAGGCAATGCATATAATTAGCTAATATATACAAAAAATGGGTTTGAACAACATTTAAAATAAAATTTAATTTGTTTTCTCCTAAAACTAAGGCAGATTGATAGCTGAGAGGTTTCCAAGACTAATAAGTTATAATTATTTAAACAAAAATAAAAACTGTGACTGCAGTAATGGTCTCAATATTGCTATAACGGGAAAATCATTCATCCAGAACAACAATAGATAAACTATTTGACATACTTTAAAAACTGTAATACAATATATCAATTATCCAATATACTATATCTTGGCCAGTGCATTGAAAAGTAACAATTTAATGTTTGTTTCATTAAAGTCATTCAAATGCTTGGTTCCAAAGAAATATATGGTTTAAGCAAATATAGGTCTTTCACAGTTTTATTTGCTTAAAGTATGAAGTCCATTCTCCTGTCTTTGCAACTGGAAAATTTATCGATCACTTTATAATTAAAATTAATAATATTTTCAATCATTTCTTTTTCTGTATGTAATATTACCAAAGTAACAAGATTGTCTTGTATCATTGTACGTCTTTAAAAAACTCTTTAACTCTTTTCAATGTAGAGAAGTGCCTCTTGGGTTCACCAGTAGTCATGGAAGTTGTTAAAATTATTTTTAAGGGAGTGAACAGAACACTTTTGTATAGGAATCAGTGAGTCCTGTATCCAACATAATTTTGTGTATTTTCATAAGCTCTGAGATACTGCTGAATCCGTGTATCTTGAACAAAACAGATAGTTCAGTTTTCACAAGTTCTTTACGCAAAAAAGGGTAAGCCTTGGTAGTTCTAACAAATTTGGGTGAAGAACTTGTGTTGTCTTTGGAGAGGGAGAAATTTAATGTTTTGGTGCTCACCGATGCTTATTAAAAGAAAAGCTCTCTTTTTTGTGATAATAAATGGTACACACCTCCTTTATGGTGACAAGATCCATACTGTAAAAGATGTAACAACAACCATGTTATGTGAAGTTGTTGTATTGTAAAGGATTTGCATTTGTTTCATACAAATAGTGTAGATGGCTTCCAATACTAACTGTACTGCGATTAAAATGTTAAAGGAAGAAAAATTATGTATACACTATATTATGTTTACCTAATTAAAGTTGTTAGCATTTTCTTAATATTTTTATTTTGTCTGTACTCTGTTTATCTGTATTAATGAATTGAATAATAATTGAGCAGTGCATCCCATTAGGCCCTGTAGTATTCCATTTCTTTGCTTCCAGTGTTTTTACAGATTTATGAAATTGTTACTCATGTTATAAGAGTGTAAATTAACTTTATTGTCTGTGACTATTGGTTACTCACAATCAATTGATCAATCAATTTTCCAGTCCATTTTGTGTAAAGAATTAACATCGAGAGAGGCCTTTTAAAAATCAGTTTAATTGTAATGAAACACTAATTTTTGTTTTTAGAATTAACTAGTTAAACTTCTACTGGCCTTACAAACATATTAATTATATACAAAAAATGAGATGTTTTACATTTATGTATTAGGCCCTCTTTCCAGATACATAAGTTACATGAATGTATAATTGATGTACTAAATTTTCTTGTTCTAGGAATATGCCAGAAATTACATCAGATGCATTTAATAGATGACAGCTATAATTTAGACGAATTTGAATCATTACGCAGTTATTATCAGAAAGCATTATATCAACTGGTTACTGTAGCAAAAACAAACAGGGTTTCTCAGGAGGCACATGCACTTATTCCAAAAACAAAGTGAGTATGTAATTTTAACCCAGAGAGTGTAGGCCGATGAGAAAAAAATATTGAGTTTTATTCAAGTTTTTTGTTGTATTAGCATCCAAGAAAATATACAAAATATATGGAATAAATGTTAGTAATCCAAATGGCAGTAATTAAAAATTGAACTATAGGTGTTTTTTTTAAGTTATATATTGTAACGACGAATTCTGAATGTATAGGTTAGATACCTGACAATCCTTCATGCAACTTACTTGGTCGCTATGCACGACGCGTTTCGGGATCAAGGTCCCATCTTCAGGTGCTCACTCGGGTCGAGCTCGTCAATTCATAAAAACACACACATAAAACATAAAAAAAACTGAATTTAAACACTCATACTGCGCGAGAGGGGACGATGCGCATCGTCCCCTCTCGCGCAGTATGAGTGTTTAAATTCAGTGTTTTTTATGTTTTATGTGTGTGTTTTTATGAATTGACGAGCTCGACCCGAGTGAGCACCTGAAGATGGGACCTTGATCCCGAAACGCGTCGTGCATAGCGACCAAGTAAGTTGCATGAAGGATTATCAGGTATCTAACCTATTTAAAATTAACCATTGCAACTTGGTGATCATACATACAATGAATTCTGAATGTACTCGGTAAAAGTGTGTTTTAACGTGCGTTAGCCTCACACGTTGTAGTCGTTACTTTACGTTTACTTACTTTTTGTTACGCTGACGATGTCCGTAGCGATCTCACGAATTACCAGTACAATATCTCGCGAGTGTAAACCTTACCTGTCCTTTAATGAGTGTATTTCATTCCCGGGTGGCGCCAAATTGTTTATGAAAACAATTAAACATGAAATCGAGCGGTCGTTCTTGACGGTGTTGGTTGATTCAAATTACCCTCGCAATAAGCGGGCGTATGAATCTCGCTAGTAGTTCACCGTGTTGCCGACGTCTAACGCTGGCCGTCAATTTCGCTAGTTGCTAAAGTACACAAACTGTATAATGCAATTTACAATGAAATAAAGGACGGTTATTACAACTCAGTACTAGTTTATTAACGTGAAGTTATCAGTTATTCAATTCAATACAAAATTATGTACTGTTATTAAATAAAGTTGCTCCGGCAATAAATAGACAATTTTTCCCAAGGTTGGCTAAATTTGATCAAACGCTATTAAATCGACATGTGGCTGTCACTTTATGTTTATTTTTTACTGTTCGTTCAATCTGAGTTCTTTTGGTTAAGGAAAAATATTAATAAGATGATAATAAAGTACACTTCCTTACATTGATAGTACTTATATACTATTAGATTTAATTACAATTCGTTCCTGAAGTGTTAAAAAGTGTGTGTTAAGAGTTTGTAATTTATACACAGGTTATTTTCTGATTTCATACAAGTTTAGTTTTTTATTTTCAATTAATCCTTGAAAGAAATTTGATTATCAGTTTGTAGTGAGAGTTATCTGTGTTGTGAGAAAAAGATAATAAGAATTTATTCCATGAATTCGGGTATTTCAGAAATACTTATCAAATCTGTTGAATTCGGGTGAAGAGTTACTCAGTTCTAGTTAGGTTGGGTCCTTTTGATCATCAATCTTCCATCATTTATGATTTGGAGTACGCCTGGCTTCTTTTTCGGATAATGTGGATTAAATAATTACATACATACATACATAAATACATCCTCGGCGCTACAGCCCAGTCCGGGCCCTGGCCTCCAAAAGAAATCTTCCCCACTGGTCTCTACTCCCGGCCAATGTCCACCAGTTTGCTGCACCCAGCCTCACTGCCTCCTTACCAACCTGGTCCAGCCATCTTGTACGCGGTCTTCCCTTCCTTCCCCTTCCCATCGGCCAATAATTCATCACTCTTTTTGGGATTCTATCCTCCGCCATTCTCTGCACATGACCAGCCCAACGCAATCTGTTTATTTGTATGAGTTGCACGATCGGAAGATCTTTAAACCTTTCGTACAACTCTCGATTATGCAGTCGCCTCCAAATGTCGTTTTCCCTCACAGGGCCATAGATTCTCCTCAGTACCCTCCTCTCAAAAACGGATAGTTTCTGCTCATCTAGTTTTTTTAACACCCAGCATTCCGAGCCATACATCAGGACTGGTCTAATCAAGGTCTTGTATAGGGTGGCTTTTATATCTTAGCTTATTAATTTTGAATTAAAATGTTTCACCAGTCCGTAGTAACACCTATTAGCAGATAATATCCGTTTTTCAATATCTCTAGAGGAGTCATTTCCAGAGTCCACATATGACCCGAGATATGGAAAACCCTGAACCTTTTCAAATTCATAATCGTTAATGCGCAGGGACAGGGCACGAGTGTTGGCACCTACAACCATATATTTGGTTTTGCTTTGGTTTATAACCAAGCCCATAGCCTTAGCGGACAACTCCAGTTCCTGAAAGGCTTCCTTTAAGCCAGATTCAGACCTACTTATGACGTCAATGTCATCGGCATAGGCCAGAAGCTGTACCTCCTTGTGAAATATGTGTCCGCTAGTTTGAATTCCTGAATCCCTGATGACCTTTTCTAGAGCTATGTTGAACAACAGACACGCTAAGGCATCTCCTTGTTTCAACCCATTCAATGTTTTTAAGGAGTTAGATAGATTTGATTGTATTCTGATTTGGCACTTAGAATTGGACATAACTACTCCAACCATACGCATCAACTTAGATGGTATATTCAACTCCTTCATAGCTCTATATAGCATTTTCAGGTTGATTGAATCATATGCCGACTGGAAATCCACAAAGAGATGGCCACTCCATATTCCAACGTTTTTTCCAGGATTTGCCTTAGTGTAAATATTTGGTCTGTTGTTGACCTATTCCTAGTGAATCCACACTGATATTCTTTTATGTTTTCCTCAGCGTAGGGAAGCAGCCTAGAAAATATGATGTTGGACAATACCTTATATGCTATATTAAGTAGAGAGATGCCCCTATAATTTTTACATATGAGCGGATCACCCTTTTTATGTATTAAACACACCACCCCATTGTTCCACTCATCAGGCATTACCTCCTCCAGCCATATTTGCTCTATGAGATGGGCAAATTCCTTTATGAAATCTCCTCCTGCGCTCTTTAATAGTTCCCCTGGTAAACCATCGGAACCTGCTGCCTTGTTATTTTTAAGCTTTCCTAGAGCTTCATACACCTCGTCATAGGATGGCACCAACTCCTCTCTATCATCCTCGAATTCTCCTGCTTCCTCTTCATTCTCAGATGCCTCCATCGAAGCCTCCCCAACTGAGCCTAGCAACTCTTCGAACTGTTCTGTCCATCTCCTGATTATGCCAGCATTATCACTCACAAGGCCACCATTATTATCCCTACAGGCATTTGTTCTAGGCTGAAATTCCTGTCTCATATCATTCACCTTCCTGTACATATCTCGGCTCAGCCTTTTACTCTTATATTCCTCTATCTTTTTCATCTGTCTCATCATATACTCCCTCTTTTTTCCTCTATGAATCTTCTTTTCCCTCCGCCTGGCCTTCCTGTATTCCTCTTGAACAGCCCTAGTGCATTTCCTTTGGATCATAAATTTGTATGTCTTGTTTTTGAAGTCAGTTGCCTCTTCACACTCCTTATCAAACCACTCATCTCGCCCATGTCTCTTCTTCAAACCAACGATTTCTTCTCCCGTGGTCACTAACATGTTTTTTAGATTAAGCCAGTGGTTTTCTATATCTAGTTCCTCATGGCATTCAAGTCTCCACTGTCTAATTTTCTCATTAGTAACTTCCTCGGACCTCCGTTTTATTTCTTCTTCCTTTAGTATTTCTGTATTGTATCTAACAGTCTTTATTCCTTTTTCATTTCTATTATTGGAGATTCTAGCTCTCAGTTTTGCAACTACGAGATAGTGATCGCTATCCATGTTGGCACTTCTATAAACTCTAACGCCTTGTAAGTCTGACTTATGGCGGCCATCCAATAGGACATGATCTATTTGATTGACCGTTCTCCCGTCTGGAGAGATCCATGTGCCCTTATGTATGTCTTTGTGGTCGAAGAAAGTCCCTCCTATGATCATATTTTGACCAACTGCGAAGTTCAATAGTCGGAAACCATTGTCTGAGTGTTCAGAGTGTAAACTATACTTTCCTATATTACTACAAGCATGGCTGCTTACCACTTTGGCATTTAAGTCACCTATGATTATTTTTATGTCATGTCTAGGGCTGCTAGCATACGCATTCTCCAGCAAGTCATAAAAATCATCTTTCTCCTCCTCAGGCTTATCATCAGTTGGGGTATGCACGTTTATTATAGTATAATTAAAGAAGATTCCCCTAAGTCTTATTTTACACATTCTAGGTGTAAGGGGTTTAAAATCAATGATATTTGCTTTCATTCTACGGCTTACCAAGAAGCCAGTTCCAAGCACATGGTCCCGGTTCTGACAGCTGTAATACACCGAGTAGTCCCTTCGATCCATGATTCCAGCACCAGTCCACCTCATCTCCTGCATAGCCAAAACATCTATCTTATATTTGAGAACCTCTCCTATTAATATCTTCAAGGCTCCAGGTCTGTATAAGGAACGCAAGTTCCACGTCGCAAGTTTAAAATCTTTGTCCTTTTTCCACAATCCAGTCCCAATTCCATTAATCCGTCCGGCTTTTCCTTTTTCTCTTGGCTTCATAACAATATTATTTTATGGGGTGGGTTGTTAACCCTACGCCCAACCCCCAACCTGGAGGACCAGGGGTTTTATGTTTAGAGTTCCCGTCTCTTAGATGAGTTGCCTTCACTGAGCTAACGAGTCTCATCCACCCGTCCGCAGTAGACCATACTCACTAGATCTATGGGCGCCGCCGTTGACATTGTTATGTTCTTCCGCCGCCAACCCCGCCATGCATCCTGCAGCCGACACACTACATCTTGGTAAGCCGGGTCCCTGATTACCTCAGGGCCACCTCGCCCAGACCCCCATCTCTCGTTGGCTCGCTGACCCAAGCTGCCGAAGGGATTGGTTACCACAACCTTAGCATGGGTTGCTCGACTTAACAGGGCCCACCGCTTGTAGGTGAGAGTTGGAGTTGGAGAGGAGAGGCTAGTGACCAGTTCTTATATGCAGGCCATATATTACGCATCACTCCCCCATTTGAGCCCTGGATTAAATAATAATAGTAAAAATCTGGTCTGTGGTCTCTGTTGAATGGACTAGTTCTTCGTCAGACTTCTTGTGTCTTCATTTTATTAAATTTTGATTGATTTTTTACTGTTTTAAATTAAAATTGAGTCGACTATGGTTTGGCTTCTATATGCCTTGAGCGTCAATAATGAACTAACTATTTTTAACAGAATAATAATAAATAACGTTCCGTTGTTATGGCAACTGTCTGTACTCTCATTGGCTACTCATATTTTATGTCTATTGTTATAATATTTGAATTTTAATTCAAAATGAATAAATATCTTCTGATTACTATTATTCTTCTGTCTTCTTATCTATGTATGAGATATTATCACAACTGTTTATATTTTCTTTCAAAGATCATTTTGACATCCCACAAAGCTGGGTTTGTTTATGTATTAAAGTTTTGACAATAATGTTAATATTATGTAATTACATTTCTTTCTTATTTTATGTTTTTAATTTAACTTTGACATTTTAATATGATTCACTAGTTGTACTTAACTAGTTACAGTACTTGCCCTGGATTTTCTAATACAATAGTTAATTTCTTACAATTTGTTTATTTTGGATTTATACAGTTAGGCATTTTATAGGCCTAAGTAGTAATTGGCTATATCTTCTTATTTTACACAAATTAAAGATTATTTTACATTTACATATGTTTTGATTGGTGTCACTTATGACTTGTTTACCTTTTGAATTAATTTGGGCTGTTTTATAGTAATTGTATGTTCTTATTACGTTACAAAATCATGGCCTGTCTATTATTCTATAATTTCTTTTTCTGTATTATTTTGTTTGTAAGAATTTATTTCCTTACTTATCTATATTGTCATTCTTTATAACTTGTCTATCATTTAATATTACTTATAAAACATTACACAAAAATTTAGGTTTATGGTCTGTTTACTTTTTTCAGCCATATTCCTTCTTATAAACTTATTTGAACAAATAACTATCTTGGTGAAGAACATTATAACACCATTTATTTTATCTTGCTAATTATCCCTTTGAACATTTTAAGATCCAAGAATGTTTTACTTATTTTGCACTTATATTATTTAGTATATTTTTCTTTTAACATTTACTCTATATTTTTTACTACTTAACCATTGTAACAGTAACATTCTTATTCCTTATGGGGTTTTTACCCTGAATACTACTGTATTCCTAATCTACTATCACTTTTAATTATAATAACAATAACGTTCTTATTTTTTGGTATTTTTTCACTATTAAACTATAGCGTTATTCACTGGTTTTAGGCATCTATACCTATATGTTGGGTTTTCTATGTATTTTGGGTGTACACTGGCACTTTGCACTTTTTCATGGTACTTGAGTGTTACTAGTGGTTATTCCCTAATATTGATTTCTCTTTACTCACTTAATCACCTTCACTCCCTACCTATCTCTCACTTCTGGGTTTTTTATTGTTTTATTCACAATTATTAGTTATAATGTTAACAAATTTCATGTTCTGATTCACTTATCATTATAGAGTTATTCAATACATTTCATATCTGTTTCTTTGGTTAGTGTACTTTAGTTGATATTACTTTATTTGATTTTAATATTTATCATTTCATTTATTATTTGTTTGTGTCTTTTTCATCATCATTTGAGTTTAATATTTCTCATTTTCTTTTCGTTATTATTTGTTTGTGTCTTTTTCATCTACCTTCTCATTTTCTTTTCTTTTATTGGGTCAATCACTTGGGTTGGGTCATAGTCATTTGTCTCGTCATAGTCCTTTTATTTTCATTCATTTAATATAGTTGAGTCATTGTAGTTTTTTTTCCTGGTATTGGGGTGGCTTTTTGTGTTGTAACATAATGCCTCTCCATCAAAATTGATCATTTTTGTAAAACACTAGCATAGTTTTTTATGAATAAATCTTTTATATATAATTTTTTCCTTTTTCTTCTTGTTTATTTCTTCTTTCTTGTTTCTCTTCTTACTTGTTCCACTCCTTTTTATTTAGTTATCTTTTAGATCTGTTTTTACTTATTTCCATTAGTGCGTTCTCCCTGTTATATAATTTCCCTAACTTTTAGTAACTGGTTTCTTCCATTACTACCTTTTTTTCTGAGATCAGAGGAACATCATCTCTGCTCAGTTAATTGATTGCTGGACCTATTCTCAGTCAATCTTAAATACCTTTTTGTCATCTTGTGACTTTCACTAATAATACTTTGGAGATTGTCCACTTCATGGTTCTTTAGATCATTTTAACCTTTTTCTACTCATTCTTCCTTCCGCTGTACCTTTCCTATATTCTGTTATATACTCACACAGTTGATTGTTTTTATTTATTTAGTTGTTAATTTCATTATTTCTAACTTTTAATTAGTTTGTTTTTCTTTTCTTCTTGTGATCATTTTTAATTATTTTAGACACCTTTTCTTTTCCTTTGTTGATTACCCTTATTTTGCTTTAGCCACTTGCTGTATATTTGCTTTATATTATTTTTATTTTTCTTGTACCAGTTCTTTTATTTTCTTCTGGATATTCTATATTCTTTACAATTTTATGTATTTGTCTTGGCCGTTCTTGCTTGGTTCTATATTTGTTTATTTTATTTTATCTCGCATATTTTCTAAATATTAGTGTAAGTTGGTTGTACTTACTAATTAGGAATTTTGTAGTTTATTCCTTTTGCTGACCATATTCATCTTTCTGATGTTAAAAACACTATCCCTTGTTGTAAGTTTATTATGGCTGAGTGTTGTCGTAACACGTCGCACCCTATAAGCATATTGAATGGTAGTCCACTCGCTACCAGGAAAACAATTGGTATAGTCATGTTCTGACTGTTTAATTCCAGTGAGACTTGCTTCCTTACAGTTTTGTTTTGTTTTCCTGTTGCTCCTATTATGATATGTTATTAATCGGCAACGTGGGTATTGGTAGATTGCAGTTAGCTTGGATCCGTTCTAGCTCGGTCTGGTTTATTAGGGAGATGTTTGACCCTGTGTCTATCATGATGATGGTTATCGTTCCGTTTACTGTGGCCTGTATGTGAACTACAGTGGAAATCGGTTAACACGAAATGACGGGGACCAGTTATTTTTTTCGTGTAAACCGAATTTCGCGTTAAGCGAACAAAAAGTGAAACAAAATGAGGAAGTGAACAAATAGTGTACTGTAGATTATTTATTGTACTGTCTAGTAAAATACAACAAATACAACTTTTATTTATCCTCATGGTTTATTATTGTTAATTTTTCTTAAAATTATTATTAGCTGTTCTAAATTTAGTACTATGATTTAGGTTTTCTTATAGACTACTGTATGTCTTTCAACTTTACCGTAGTTTTCGTGTCTATCTTTATTTAAAATAATCCGTTATTTTCTTTTGCACACAATTTTGCACTATTTTATTTTCAACAAATTGTTCTAATTTATCAACGTGTTCAAACATTTCACCTTCCGAGTTGGCTTCAAAATATCGACGAACATGGCTCAGCAACGAAAGCATATCGGTAGCGGTAGGAACATTTTCACTATCATTTTCTGTGTCAAGTTCGTCGTCACTATCATCACCTTCACAGTTGTCAACTTGCACTGTTTTGACGATATCGGTATCTGTTAATACGGGAGCCGTAGTTATGTTCTCGTCGACAGTCACGTACTCATTTAGAGAAATTGAAACATTTAATACAGATGACACACGATTAAACATTTCAGATAGGTAGGATCAATTTCATTTCCTTCGGGTTGTTCAGTTTCTGAATTCAAAATGAATCGAGCATGAGCGAAACAATTTTGAATTATTGTAGGCGTCACGAGGTTCCACGCTGTTCTTAACAAGTTACAAGCATCCAGAACATTTACACAAATCTTTTTTCCCCTCAATAGTGGCCAAGTATTTCCGCAGAAGTAACTTTCTGTACTGAAATTTTAAATTTTGAATAATACTTTGATCACAAGGTTGTAGGACACTAGTCGTGTTCGGTGGTAGGAAAACAAGTTTAATTGCCATCAATTTTAGGTCACATGGGTGGGCAGGACAGTTGTCAATAATTAACACAATTTTCCTCTTCTGAGAAGTGAAATGTTTTTCTAACGAAACCAGCCATTCGGTAAAAATTTTAGACGTCATCCACGCTCGTTTGTTAGCTCTATATTGTACTGGCACTTTTTAACATTTTTAAAACAGCACGGCTTTAAACTTTTTCCTATAACAAGTAACGGAAGTTTTTCTGACCCATCAGCATTGCAACCTACCATCACTGTCACTCTCTCTTTGGACTTTTTACCACCAGAGCACTGCTCCCCTTTGAATAAAAGTGTTTTATCGGGCATACAACGGAAAAATAGTCCTGTTTCATCGGCGTTGAAAATATCCTTACGTGGATAGTCTTTTAAAATTGCAGGCAGTGTAGATTGCAACCACGATGATGTCATTTCTTGTGACACCTGTCTTGATTCGCCACAGATGTTTTTAAAGGTTATGCCATTTCGTTTGTTAAACCTTTCTAGCCAGCCAGGATTTGCAGTGAAATTTAAGTTCATCTGTTCAGCAAAAACGTTTGCTTTCTCCATCAGTAGTGGTCCAGAAATAGGAGCATCTTGTGATCTTGCTTGCTTAAACCAAACAAGAAGAGCAGCCTCTAAGTTTTCGTGGTTTGCCTTACGAAAACATTTTCTGCCTGGTTCAAACTTGCCCGACTCATACAGTTCTAAAGTTTTATCTCTATTTTTTATAATCGTGGATAACGTCGAGTTTGGTATACCGAATGTTTTACAGATTTCTGTTTTAGTTCGAATACCCTCATTAATAGCTTGGAGTTCAACTTTTTTTTCTAAAGAGAGGTCACTTTGTTTACGCACTTTCTTCTCCATTTTACTTCCGGACTGCAAAAACGAAATTTACGAAAGCGTAACTTCACTTAACACGTACACATCACACGCTTAACGTCACTTAACTGGCTGTAAAAGACTAAGAAGTTTGTACAGTAAAAAAGTAAACAGTTAATCCTCACAACTGAGTAAATTTTTTACAATAAAATGTTATCGGTACCGTACCGCAAACTTTACCACCGCTGTACACGCACAGAATACAACTGAACTGAACACACCACACCCTATAGAGTAGGTAGTTAATGTAAGCGATAACGGTTTATTTGCGGTCAATGAACAACACATTTGGTGCTGAAGGAGAGGCTATGGTTTCTCGTAAACAACGGTACACTGTATACAGTACGTACTGTAAATAGAACTTGGTACTGAAGACAAAACAAAACAGGTAGACAAAACAAACTATGGTCACTACCTGCTCTTTCTCTTTTAGAGATGAAGAATGGATTCCTTTACATCGAAAACAAGCTTTTGGGCGTACTTGTGTGGCTTTATTTTGTATGCAGTTACTTAAAAGCCAGCCAAAAAAAAATTATTTTTAACAAAAATTTTTCGTGTTAACCGATATTTTTCAGGTAAACCTTTCGTGTTAACCGCACAAATAATACACTGTACATAACAAACGGCGATCGGTACCCGAGTGGTATTTCGTGTTAACCGATATTTTGTGGTAACCGTTTTCGCGTTAAACGATTTCCACTGTATTTCATTGTTGATTCTTGGCAGCTGGTTGTCCTCTTCTTCCAGGAGTTCTTCTCTTATGTTTTTTAGATAATTATTTGAGACAATTGTTATAATTTTATGATGGTTTTGTCGCGTCATCTGTCTTAGTAACCCAAGTGATTGGTCATGTGAAAGGCGTTCCTTGGTTCTCACTGACCGTGTTAGTTTAAATCTTGTGGTCCGGTGTTGGCCCGATTATCTGACTGGTTCATAGCTGGTTCATTTACTGGCTCTGGTCGAATACTCATATTATTTCCGGACGCTTCAGTGGTCCTATTTCCTTGAAATTGATCATTACTTGAGGTTGATGCATAATAACAGGAGTTTGCCTGTGTATTTGGGCAGTACCTCCTCTGGTTTGTCTGACTTCTTCCATTGATAAAGTTGACCTGCTGCCGATCATCTCTGGTTCGGTTATTCCCGTTCCCCTATTGTACTGATAATTCGGGTCATAATTGTTCCCGTGGTAATTACTGTTATTGGGGTGGCCGTTAGGACGTTGGTTTGGTCCATTTCCCTGGTAATTGTTGTTGTTGTGACTGTTATTCGGGTTATCCCCGCTATACGGTTGATTAACCTGGTTGTAGTTCGGGCGATTACCCCTGTATTGGTTGTTATTGAAATTCCGCTTTGGGTCACCTTGGTTGGTATTCTGGGGGTTGCTGTTTGACGGGTTGTAACTCGGTGGGTTACGGTTCTCATTCCACCAGTTGTATTTCATATTGACCATCCTGTTGCGCTTATATTGACCATCATTCTCATGATCTTCTAGTAGGCTTGCCATACCTTGGATGGTTTTAATTTGGCCTTGTCTTCTGGCCTTTTGAACAGCCTCCTCATAATGGTACCCCAGTTGTATGACCAATGATTCCTCCGGTATTCTCGGTTCCAGATTTCTAGCTAAGCACACCTTACCCAGAAAGTATGATGTTAGCGTGTGTCCCGCTTGTGGTTGATATCTCCCATTACTTATATCGTTACGTACCACGTTCTGGGTTGACTCTGACCAATATTTGTCGCAGAACTGTGTTTTAAAATCCTCTGTGTTGTTTATTTCCGGTCTTGTCACCGTCCACCAATTGTCATGGGTGTCTCGGAACATCTCATCAATCAGGCTGCACACCGTTGTCCATCGAGTTTCCCTGTTCTTTTCTATCATTTCCTCGACTCTTTTGAGGAATTCCATTGGGTTGCGCCGGTAGCTTCGGAAGTTTATTAGCTACCGGTTCTCGCTGGTTATTATGTGGGTGTTGCTACAGGGTTTGTCTCTCAGCGCATCTAGCTCTTCCTGCATTTGTCTTTCTCGTTGGTTGAGTCCCTGGATCTTCTCTTTGTTTTCCTTGGTTTGCCCGTCTACTTGGTTGAGGTTGCTATATACTCGCTCTACCCTTTCGCTGATATCGGTTTGTATTTCCTTATGTTTTTCTTCCAACCTTTTGAGCACTTCTTGTTTGTTTCTGGTGCATTCTATTGTAGTTATTTGTTGAAGTTCCTCGATCCTATGCTTACCGTCGTCCTCGACTGCTTTAATTTGGTTTAATATTTCCTCCTGGGCCTTCGCTACCGTTTCACTGGTTGCTTTTATTTTTTCATTAGTTTCGGAGACCTTCCTCTTGATATCTTCACAGTATCCTTCTAACTGTTGTTCTAATTGTTGCTTCAACTCTTCTTGGTCTTCTCATGGTCCTCCTTCAATTGTCCCCTCAATTCTTCCTTCAGTTCTTCATGACTTTTTTGGATATCCTCCGTTAGTCTCTGTTGTAGGGTTTCTTGGTTCTTCTGTAAAGTATCACTGTGTTCCTCCATTTTCTAGTTTATCTGTTGCTTTAATGTCTCATTATTGCCTTCGATTTGATTGTTCAGTGTCTCAATATCTTCCCTTAAAATCTCATTTTGTCTCCTTGAATTTTTCGTTTATTTTCTCCTCCATTTTGTCTATTTTTTAATTATTTTTTCCGAATTGCTCCATCATAACTCTCATCATTTCCTGGAAATTTGTGTCCATTGATTGGGTTGGTTTGTCTGGTTGGTCGCCGACTATTACTTCTACTTCAGGTGCTGGTTGGGTTGGTTCCTCTTGTTGGTCCTCCTGGACATTGTCTTCGATCAATTCCTCGATCATTTCCATTTCTTCAACCTCTTCTTTGTCGGTTTCTTCAGTCCTCTTCCTTGATTTTCCCCTGGTGATCATGGAGTGTTGCATTATTTCTCGTAACCGCCGCTAGTCTTTAATTCTAGCCACACTAGTTGGTCGCCAATTTGTAACGACGAATTCTGAATGTACTCGGTAAAAGTGTGTATTTACGTGCGTTAGCCTCACACGTTGTAGTCATTACTTTACGTTTACTTACTTACTTTTTGTTACGCTGACGATGTCCGTAGCGATCTCACGAATTACCAGTACAATATCTCGCGAGTGTAAACCTTACCTGTCCTTTAATGAGTGTATTTCATTCCCGGGTGGCGCCAAATTGCTTATGAAAACAATTAAAAAACATGAAATCGAGAGGTCGTTCTTGACGGTGTTGGCTGATTCAAATTACCCTCGCAATAGGCGGGCATATGAATCTCGCTAGTAGTTCACCGTGTTGCCGACGTCTAACGCTGGCCGTCAGTTTCGCTCGTCGCTAAAGTACACACACTGTATAATGCAATTTACAATGAAATAAAGGACGGTTATTACAACTCAGTACTAGTTTATTAACGTGAAGTTATCAGTTATTCAATTCAATACAAAATTATGTACTGTTATTAAATAAAGTTGCTCCGGCAATAAATAGACAATTTTTCCCAAGGTTGGCTAAATTTGATCAAACGCTATTAAATCGACATGTGGCTGTCACTTTATGTTTATTTTTTACTGTTCGTTCAATCTGAGTTCTTTTGGTTACGGAAAAATATTAATAAGATGATAATAAAGTACACTTCCTTACATTGATAGTACTTATATACTATTAGATTTAATTACAATTTGTTCCTGAAGTGTTAAAAAGTGTGTGTTAAGAGTTTGTAATTTATACACAGGTTATTTTCTGATTTCATACAAGTTTAGTTTTTTATTTTCAATTAATCCTTGAAAGAAATTTGATTATCAGTTCGTAGTGAGAGTTATCTGTGTTGTGAGAAAAAGTTAATAAGAATTTATTCCATGAATTCGGGTATTTCAGAAATACTTATCAAATCTGTTGAATTCGGGTGAAGAGTTACTCAGTTCTAGTTAGGTTGGGTCCTTTTGATCATCAATCTTCCATCATTTATGATTTGGAGTACGCCTGGCTTCTTTTTCGGATAATGTGGATTAAATAATTAATTTAGTAAAAATCTGGTCTGTGGTCTCTGTTGAATGGACTAGTTCTTCGTCAGACTTCTTGTGTCTTCATTTTATTAAATTTTGATTGATTTTTTACTGTTTTAAATTAAAATTGAGTCGACTATGGTTTGGCTTCTGTATGCCTTGAGCGTCAATAATGAACTAACTATTTTTAACAGAATAATAATAAATAACATTCCGTTGTTATGGCAACTGTCTGTACTCTCATTGGCTACTCATATTTTATGTCTATTGTTATAATATTTGAATTTTAATTCAGAATGAATAAATATCTTCTGATTACTATTATTCTTCTGTCTCCTTATCTATGTATGAGATATTATCACAACTGTTTATATTTTCTTTCAAAGATCATTTTGACATCCCACAAAGCTGGGTTTGTTTATGTATTAAAGTTTTGACAATAATGTTAATATTATGTAATTACATTTCTTTCTTATTTTATGTTTTTGATTTAACTTTGACATCTTAATATGATTCACTAGTTGTACTTAACTAGTTACAGTACTTGCCCTGGATTTTCTAATACAATAGTTAATTTCTTAGAATTTGTTTATTTTGTATTTATACAGTCAGGCATTTTATAGGCCTAAGTAGTAATTGGCTATATCTTCTTATTTTACACAAATTAAAGATTATTTTATATTTACATATGTTTTGCTTGGTGTCACTTATGACTTGTTTACCTTTTGAATTAATTTGGGCTGTTTTATAATAATTGTATGTTCTTATTACTTTACAAAATCATGGCCTGTCTATTATTCTATAATTTCTTTTCCTGTATTATTTTGTTTGTAAGAATTTATTTCCTTACTTATCTATATTGTCATTCTTTATAACTTGTCTATCATTTAATATTACTTATAAAATATAACACAAAAATTTAGGTTTATGGTCTGTTTACTTTTTTCAGCCATATTCCTTCTTATAAACTTATTTGAACAAATAACTATCTTGGTGAAGAACATTATAACACCATTTATTTTATCTTGCTAATTATCCCTTTGAACATTTTAAGATTCAAGAATGTTTTACTTATTTTGCACTTATATTATTTAGTATATTTTTCTTTTAACATTTACTCTATATTTTTTACTACTTAACCATTGTAACAATAACATTCTTATTCCTTATGGGGTTTTTACCCTGAATACCACTGTATTCCTAATCTACTATCACTTTTAATTATAATAACAATAACATTCTTATTTTTTGGTATTTTTTCACCATTAAACTATTGTGTTATTCACTGGTTTTAGGCATCTATACCTATATGTTGGGTTTTCTATGTATTTTGGGTGTACACTGGCACTTTGCACTTTTTCATGGTACTTGAGTGTTAATAGTGGTTATTCCCTAATATTGATTTCTCTTTACTCACTTAATCACCTTCACTCCCTACCTATCTCTCACTTCTGGGTTTTTTATTGTTTTATTCACAATTATTAGTTATAATGTTAACAAATTTCATGTTCTGATTCACTTATCATTATAGAGTTATTCAATACATTTCATATCTATTTCTTTGGTTAGTGTACTTTAGTTGATATTACTTTATTTGATTTTAATATTTATCATTTACATTTATTATTTGTTTGTGTCTTTTTCATCATCATTTGAGTTTAATATTTCTCATTTTCTTTTCGTTATTATTTGTTTGTGTCTTTTTCATCTACCTTCTCATTTTCTTTTCTTTTATTGGGTCAATCACTTGGGTTGGGTCACAGTCATTTGTCTCGTCATAGTCCTTTTATTTTCATTCGTTTAATATAGTTGATTAATTGTAGTTTTTTTCCTGGTATTGGGGTGGCTTTTTGTGTTGTAACAATATTCATGTCACATGGATGGATGGAGTGATATTAAATAACCAGGTATGTATAGGGTGATTCAAAATTGCACAGCAATCTCTTGGTAGCTGATTCTATAGCTATAAATAAGAAAAAATTCCATATAAACATAGGTCCGAAAATGGTTCATTACTGAGTTAAGGCTCGCGAACCAGTTCGCCCTGATTGCTCCTCACACGGTAAAATGAAGCCATACTGAAACTCTTGGGGTATAAAGTGAAGGGTAAATTTAGTGGTTTCTTATGGTTTCTGATCTGGAAGATTGAATAAATTTTTCTCAGAGCTCTATGTCAATTAATTTCTAAGAAAAACGGTAAAACACAAAAAATTTGAGTCGAAAAGCACTTTTTTAGATATGGGATAAAATAACTTTGTTAATTTGCCAATAAACAAATACAAATTTTCAACTAACTTTGTAGAGAATTTAATTATGAGAAAATTTGTGTGTATAAAGCCTATTAAAAATAAATACAAATTCGAAAAATTCCACTTTAATTAAAAACAAAACAGACCGAAATGTGCCAGAAAAATGTTACAATTTTAAACAGAACAAGGCTGCTGACACACTGTGGCGCCACGCAGTCACGCCCGGTTGTTTTGCATGGTTTTAAATTGTACCCTTGCACACGAGCGACTGTGACACGTGACTGTGGCAGGCAGAAGCCAGTCCCCACCACGAATGGAGACGATTTGTGGCGTTGGAGCTTACACACGGGCCACTTTCAGTCGCGCCACAGCAGTGTTCAGAGTAGTGTTGTGAAGCGTATACTAACACTGTAATTTCTATAAAACTTTTGGAGCTTTCTTACTATTTGTTTTTAAACTTTATAAGACTTTCTTGTTTCTAAAAACTATTTAAAAACTTTAACTATCATGTCGGATTTTGATTCTGATCGATTTATAATTGAAGCGGAACAGAGACTGGCAAATTGGAACCCGAGATGCAATGAATATTCGAACAAAATGGCAAAAGGGAGAGCATGGGAACAGCTCTGTTATATTTTTGTATCAGGCTTCAGTGAAATGGACAGCCTGATGAAAAATAAATCAGGTATGTTTCTAATCAGTACTGTAGTAAAGTATGTAATAAAAATTATAATAGCAATAATAATAATAAAGTAGGCCTACTGCACTAAACTAAAGTGTAAACTTCATAAAACAACTAAAGTTATAAATGTATTATAACTAAAGTTATAAAGTTATTATGACAGAAATGTATGTGTATGTAATAGAATAGAAACAAAATACGTATACAAGGTCTACGAAGTGCAGTATTTGACTAATGTCTAAGTTTGTATAATGCGAGAACTTATGCAATCCGAAAAAACTTCGGTCCCATGCAATTCCGCTTTGAACAAGTTTTTCTATATATATTTTCTCTGTTATTAATAATAATAAAACTTTTCATACAAGAATATATTTTTAATTATTTTTTTAATATAACACAGTTTCAAAAGTATTCAACAAACGTCATCAGATATACAAATTAAAAATGATTTAAATTAACAGTATTTAAACAGTGTTATATTGAAAAAATAATAAATAATATATTCTTGTATGAAAAGTTTTATTATTATTAATAATAATATAAAAATAATACAATAATAATTGAGTAATTATGAATGTAATATTTTCTTTAATAACTATTGTATGAAATTGCACCATAAAAAATTTAACATCAGTCTCTGCATCAATCGTATACATTTGCGTCTAGCCCATATGACTCCTACAAGTGACAAATACAGTATTATATAACAATATTCTCCCTGCAAAATCAGTCTGTAGCCATAGTTTACTGTTGAGTATCATAATTACAACACAAGAAAAAGAGTAATGACTTCTAAATTACATAGCTATTGGCGAATTCAGGCGGGATGGTCTCAACAGTGTTTTATGCAAACACTACTTGAGCACATACTTATGAGCCAAAACAATCTTGTGAACAAAGCACTCAGTAGTTCCAAACAAGTTTAGGTCTGGCTTACAGGAAACCAATAGTTTTAATCGATTACTCAACACCAAACTGGTTAATATTTCATCTACTGAAATACGATTATTGCATGTGTGTGTATGTGTGTGTGCGCGCGTGCGTACGTGTGAAAGAGAGAGGGATGTAAGGAGGGAGGAGGAAGGTAAAGAGAATGTACATGGGTGTAACGTTCTTAACATAATCTATCAAAGTCTTTGAAAGAAATTAGATGCGACAAACGAACAATATTCATATAAATAGAAACCATTTTTATTTTTAAATAAATATTTCTACTAAGAGATATATTTTAGGGAAAACACATTTTGAATAAGACACAAAATAAGTTATTAAAATAGTTTTTATTATGACTATGGTTTAATAGTAAAACAGTATCAGACAAGGTTTCTCTGGAAAAGGTCAATATATCATTCTGTCTTGCCATGGTACTGATCCTTCTTGTGTACAAAAGAATTCAGAAGGAAGAAGAACTTCCTCGTCAGAGTCCATGATGAAACTGATGGAAATATTAAATGAAACAATCTTTTATTCCTGAACAAATGGAGAGTGGCGCGTCTCTGAAGCGAACCCTTGCACACGAGCCACTGGTACAAGCTACTGAGTGGTGCCACAGAGTGGCCCGTGTGTCAGCAGCCCAAAGGTTTTCGTAAATGTTTTCACAACAAATGTAATTGTAAACGAATTGAAAACTTAACTGAATTTTTCCTTCAGATGATTAAATATCAAAATTGTTAAATTGATAAACCCGCAAACGTTCGTTCAAAAGAGTTGTTCAGTGTGGCCATTTAGTTGAATGCAGAATTCAGATCAGCGAATCCATGCTAGCCGGGCATATCTTGTAGCATAAGGATTATTCTTAACAGCTCCATATTCTATTATGTGATGTCTCAATTCTTCTTGTGCGTTAATACGAGTAGAATAAACTAACAACTTTATCCAACCCCAAAGGAAAAAGTCTGCTGGTCTGAGATCAAGAGATCGAGATGGCCATTTTACTGGTCGGTTTCAACCAATCCATCGCTTATTGAATGTATTATTTAAATGGTTCAGCAAATCATGACAGTAGTGAGCAGATACTCTGTCATTCAAAAACAGTATCTGCAAGTGGAACATCTTCGAAGAGTTCCATCAAATTCATTTGCAAGAAATGTAAGTATTGTCTTCCATTAAGCCTTGGTGGTAAGCAAAAAGGGCCCAAGAGATTATCAACAAGAAGACTGCACCACACATTAAATGAAAAAGTATGTTGGTCATGTCTTGTAGCAGTCTCATGTGGGTTTTCTTCTGCCCAAGTGTGGGTGTTTCAAAAGTTTACAATGCCATTTCTTGTAAATTGTAACACTTTTCTGGTGCATTTTGTTTTGTTTTTAATTAAAGTCAAATTTGTATTTATTTGTAATAGACATTAAACACATAAATTTTCTCATAATTAAATTCTCTAGAAAGTTATTTATAAATTTTTAATTGTTTCTTGGCAAATTAACAAAGTTATTTTATCCCAGATCTAAAAATGTGTGTTTTTCGACTCCAATTTTTTGTGTTTTACGTGGTTTTTCTTTTAAGATAGAACTCTGGGACCACTTTGATTCAATTTTTCTTGGCAAATTAACAAAGTTATTTTATCCCAAATCTAAAAATGTGTGTTTTTCGACTCCAATTTTTTGTGTTTTACATGGTTTTTCTTTTAAGATAGAACTCTGGGACCACTTTGATTCAATTTTTCAGATCAGAAACCATAAGAAACTACCAAATTTACCCTTCACTTTATACCCCAAGATTTAAGTATGGTGTCATTTTACCGTGGGAGCAGAAATCAGGGTGAACTGGTTCTTGAGCCGTAACTCACTAACAAACCATTTTCGGACTTTTTTTTAAATTTTAGCTATATAATCAGCTCCTGAGAGATTGCTGTGCAATTTTGAATCACCCTGTATAATTTGGAGTAAATTACTAAAATTCTTAAGTATTAAAAATGCTATATATATCGTGACTTGATGCCATTGTCATTTCTTACTGTGTGTGTGTGTGTGTGTGTGTGTGTGTGAGTGTGCGCGCGCGCGTGCATGCATGTGGTTCACCCTCACCAGATGTCACAATCACCACTCTGATGATGCTTACTGGGCCGTGATAAGCTTTCATTCATGCTATGATGCTGTATTGCAAGAGAGAGAGAGAGAGAGAGAGAGAGAGAGAGAGAGAGAGAGAGAGAGAGAGAGAGAGAGAGAGAGTGAGAGAGTAGTCTGACAAAGTTTGGGCATCTGTAATCTGGTGTTCCAAACCTGAAAAAGATTTATTTAACAGTCCCAATCTTATGCCAGATGGTTAGAACAGGCTAGATGTCACTTTCAATTATGTGGAAAATATTTGTGTTTCTCAAAGATTTGCACAGTCATTGAAACATTAACATAAAATCCAATGGTTGCAATCGGTACACAACATTTTGTACTATATCATAGTGTCTTTTATTACTCCTTAATTATTTTATTAATGGGATAATTAATAAGTAATTATTCTGTTCTGTGTATATTAACTGATTCACACAACTGTGAGTCTACATGTGCTAGCTTTACAAGACAGTGCAAATGAATTATAAGAAATATGAATGAATTTGTAATAAAAATGAATTATTAGTGCACGCTGACAAGAATAAGGAAAAAGTATTAATTTGTTCTTAAAAAGAGATTTTTGTTGTTGTTATAAAAGACACCTTATTGGCATGGTTTTTCAGTTTTTCAGAAAAATGACAAACATTCCCTCATTCAATTAATTTGGTCAAAAAATTATACGATGCACTTGGGGAGTATGTGATTGAGAATTGGATAGAAAAACTTTCCCTTCAAATGTATATATTTTATATTTTATTACCCAGTGATGGGGCCACTTAAGATAATGTATTATATTTTATATTATGTATTGGTTTTGACATGTAAGAATGTTCATAATTCTTTTCAGTCTTCGGTGATAAATATTTTAGCTAGTTATTTTGTTGTTGTAAATAAATAATAATTATTATTGCTAATGTATTGTTACGTGTGGTTACAGACATGAGATATGTAATCGTCTGGTTAATGAGAATGTAATAGAATGGTCCAGATATGCAACAGAATTTGAAGAATTGTCTTTTATTGCTAATGGTGGATTTGGACAAGTATATCAGGCACGACACAAGTTGGATGGTGGAATTTATGCCATCAAAAAGATTTGTCTTAGGTTTGCAGAACACATTTCCTGTTTTACTGTAATATAAATTGCATGGTCATTAAAATAGTGATTACTGATATATGATTTATTAACTAACCATGCATCCCGTAAACATAATGCTATCATTGACTCAAGGTGATGATGTTTAATAAATATTATAATTGTGATGGTTAATATTAAACGGTACTTAATACAATACTTTGTAATAGTGCTATGCAATACTTTATAAGCATATATGCATAGCATATAGTGAAGCATAGTGTTGTTATAAAACAGACTATACTTTTACTTATAAATTTGAACTTTAATACATAGACTTGCAAATTATTTGAATGATTCACATTGTAATCTTTAGAGGTCACTCTTCTTATCTATAGAAGTATTGTTGCTGTAACAATATTTTGTCTTTGTGTTGAAATCTCTTGTTCATAAATGCAATAAATACCAAATTAATCTGACGTTTTTCTTCACATAGCTGTTTAAAACAGGAAAGTTTAATGTTTTAATTGTAAAAAATTGAACACATTGGAGTAATAAAAATTTACAAAAGATTGATAAAGATATAAATTTATTCCAATTTGGTAAAAGTTAATGGTAAAATGTCTACTGTTGATTTTCGACAGTTGCAGATTGGGCAGTTGAATATGGCTGTACCAGCCATGAAGCTGAACCACAGTCAGGACGCCATAAAATTCAACTTCAGAAAAAATGGTTCAGGTAGTACACAAGATGGCTTAGGGTGACTGACAAATAAAAGACCTTGAAATAGTGGAGGCCATAGTGCATCACATCAAACTGAACTTCTCTTAAATATGAAAAGGCTACGTGGAAATTGGGTGTTATATTTGCTTACCATTGATCAAATATGTCTTCAAATGAAAATTTGTCAAGAACATTTGGATCACTTTAAGAGTGATCCCACTACATTCGTGTACCATCCTCTATTGCGAAAAGGCAGTGGAACACAGTTGGTTTTGAAATTCACACACTTTTGGTTTTGTTGCATTATGTTTGGCATAGTTTGACTTGAAGGCGTTTAGGATGTTCTTCAGCAGATATTCACGAAACCTCTCTAGGAAAGCTCTATCAGTCTGATTAATATGAAGCATTCTCAATCAATGTGTATACATTTTATATACAAAATCACTGTATATACATGTTTTCTTTTTGTGTATATTTATGCACCATAGGTCTTAGTAACTGATGAGTGTTATTATAGTACGGGACTTCCATTATAATCTTCAAGGTTACGAAATAGTAACAGCTCTACCCTGCCCCTCGCCCAACAGCGTTGTCGCATGTTACACTTGGTTATGCGTAGGCAAAGGCGGGGAGGGCGGGGAGTGAAGCGACATGGCAATACCGCAGTCGCCTCGCTTATTTTGATACGTCTAACATAATAGTAATACAAAATGTTACTTAAATACTAAAAGTATCCTTCTAGATCATGTGTGTTGTGCTGGTGTACTCAGCTAAGGTGTACTTTATACTTCATGTGGCTGTTTGTTATTGACCTTACCCTTTTTGTTTCCATGGAAACCATTCAGTCACTGAGCTTTGGTGTCCATTAGCTACAACTATGTTATTTAATTTGTCTAAGTAGTTGTTATACTTCATATGTATCTACTTCAGGCATTGAATTAACATTTCCAGTGCTCTTAGTGGGTATACTTACAAATTTTTATGTGCCTTCAGTGTTTGAGATAAGTTAAGTTACCATGTCCCTTTTAAATTGGTATAGTGCTCAGAATGGGTTTGTTTGCCACGTCTGTAACACTGAATACACATTTTACACAAGATCAACAGTTTACCATGTGAAGTTAATAACCGTATTAAAATATATAAAACACATAAATTAATTTCACCTACCTGTAAAGGTTCTATCTGGGTCCAGAAATCCGATTCACACGAACGTCAGATGCAAACGTGTTTCATAGGTTAGTGAAATAATTGACTCGACTCATTTTTAAATGAAGAGAATTGATATTTTAATTTTTTAGAAATGCATTTAAATTCTAACAAATTTTCTCATATTACTTTTAAATTTTATACCTCTTGTTTGTACAGCTTATATTGGCATACTTAAATTATTTAAATTAAATTACTTACGCCTATGAAGGTTGCCCAGCCTGCATTACACACCCACTCACATACATTATTTAAAAAAAACTTAACATTTTAAATACAAAATACCCTTAACATTTTGTAATAAAACACCCCTCCCTGCCGGTACGCGGTTTTAGTTCGAACTATTAATTTCGCATTTTTTGTATTTAGTTACGTCCGAAATCGACTTTGGTATTTTCTGGTCTATTACTCACTCCACTGTCACATTATGATTACTTTATAACTCACTTTTTACTGGTAAATTACAACAATTTTTTAAATAGTAGCCCCGTAGGGTTGTACCGGCCGGTACTATCTGTGATGAACTGGGAAGATCGCTATAAGTTCGTGGCCAACGTGATTACGTCGTTTTCAGGTGGAAACCACAGCCTTTGGTTTTGTCGCAGTAGCTTCGTCCCATTTAATTCATGCTGTTGGTGTTGTGTTAGTTGTATTCGGATATTGGCTAGGCACTGGCTAACGTCACGAGATGGGCGTGACTTAATTTTTATATCCGTCGCCTATGTAGACTAAGGCGACCAAAAATTGCTTCTTAGCCATCTTGGACGGTACAAGTAGTGTGGGTCCGCGCGCCTGGATGTATAATGCGTATGGGCGCGCTGTCACACTCAAACAAAGTTCTTGGAAATGCGGCTTGGTAAATTCCTCTATACTGATTACACAACGTGATATTACGTTGCCTTTGTTAAAAACTGCTCTTACAACACGTGGTCTGTCTCTGTTGAAATTAGACTTCACAAATATTTTTATAAATCCCCGAAAATGAAATAAAATAAAATACCCATAAATTTGGCCCATTACAATACCCCCTCATTGAGAGGTCTTCTGTCCAAACAGAAGAAATCTCATTGATAAAACCCCTAAGAGGACCGGTGAGGAACTGGTGCCAACAACCCCCTTTGGTTCTCACACTGCATGGGTAAACGACCCCCCTGGCTCAGCGACTATGGACGCATCTGAACGAGATCACTGGACTTCTCTGTAAGAGATCCCAACACCGAAAAATCGAACAGATACGCACCACAGCGCACCTTACCTTCTATCATGCTACCCCAAAAATCCTAAATCCCTGGCTTAGATCATGCCAGATCCTCAACCGATATGTTTCCCCTTTTTCTGCAAACTGGGCTGCCTTTATCAGATACTGGGCTCACACACACAACTATTCTACATGTTGTAAAATTAAAATAATCTTCAAAAATTTATTTAGGTTAAAATTCCTTAGCTGTCTTGCTTGAAAATCAAAACACAAATTTTGCATCTATACTGAATAATTCTCTCCATTAATTTTTCTGTTATTTAAAATAAATCAATTGAACCTTTTTTAAAAATAAGAACATGCTTAGCCTAACATGTGATTACACCTAGAGTCTAACAATACAATTCAATAATAATAAACACGGTTAGTACACAAACAATAAAATAATCAAGGTTTAAAAATATCCATTAGCTGGCAGGCGCAAAATCAAGATTTTTTTTTTTTTTTCAAAAAACATTTTCAAAAAAAAAATCAAATTCAAAAAATTTAAATTTCTTAAAATATTTCTTTCCATATTGAAATTATTTAAAGTTTGTACAAATCGATTAAAACAAAAATTGAATTAACTTCCTTGCTAAACATGCCTAGTATATGACCTCACCCATCAGCTGATCAAAACTGGGTCAAGTCAAAAACCTTGACCTACATACTTTATACACAAGTTACACCTGAAAATACATTGTACCTCTGTAAAATTCTATCTTGAAACACAAAACATAATAAAATACAACATTTAAAAGAACAAAATATCATTATAATTAACAATCAAATTGACATTTAAATTATTCAAATAATACTTTATAGCTTCACATTATTTTCCAACTCTATCAAAATTTTGTCACTGGTTTCAACCAAAATTTTATATTTTTTATTCTAAATCTCTTTCTTGATTATTCTCACTTTCCCTTACTTTGGGTGATTTAATTATTTATCTCATTTAATTTATTACTTGACATTTATACACATATAACCTTTACCTCTCTCTGACTCTAACCACTAACAACTTTAACTAACTGGACACCCATCTCTATCAAAATATCTATCAAACAATCTCTAAACCCAACTTACTATTAAACTCAAATCGCCACCTTCTCTCAATATATAAAAAAAATACTCTCTAACCCTTTGTACTTAGGATAAGTGTTCCCCCCCCAAAAAGCTCATTCCCTTAATCTGGTCCCTGGATTCTACCTAAGGTAACCCCTCCCCGCCAAATCGGTCCCTTCCCGTCCCAACCCTTTTGTTGCGGACTCCCACATTACACTATCCCCTATTACAAAATTGCCATCCCCAAATCTCAATCTTATTACCTCACTTCAACTACAACAAAATAACATCATCAATTATAAACATCAATATATCACTCAATACTCTACATACATTCCCCATAACTACTGTGTCAACATCAATACTTCTCAAATTCTATAACATTACCTCATAACAATATGACATTAATTCAAAACAGTATTTTTCTCTCTACTACTATTTTAACTTTAACTTCAACTTGGACTGATCTATATGTCCCAATAAAAGCTTAATCACCCACAATCTGTCTCTTATTATTTTGCAAATCATTTAAAATCTTCACTACATTAAATTACTTTTCTCATCATTTGAAATATCATCTTTAACACATTAAAACATTATATTTAACATTAGTTACCTTGATCATCAATAAACAATTTCACAGTGACATTTTACTACTGATCAGCTGACATTCCTAACAAAGTGAAAATACCTTTCAAAATTGTGCAAATTACATGAAATACATATTTTTAGCAATCCTTACCTCTACCCTCATTGTTTCCCCTTTTCTGACTCTGGTAATTTATGTTAACCGCCTGCCAGTCGGTTTAGTTATCTACTTAGTTTCGAAAATACACACATTATATAAAACATATACTTTTTATCAATTCTTATATCTACCCTACTACAATAAAATACTACATTTAAAAATATAGAATGAACACATTATACTGAATGTATGAGCATCTATTTATTTGAGCGGAATACAAGCATTTTTATTCGAGTAAAATTGATTTATCATTTTTTAATTTACAAAATTTAAGTACGTTGCTCATCTGAGCAACCCCCTGATCCACACACACTATTGCAATTTATGTAGGACTGTAGCGTCCTTTCGCTTCCACAAAGACTGCATAGTTGGAGGAATTGGACATCTCCGTGTCTTTGCTTCGGCTTGACATTTTAACGATTGTGGATATCGACATATGCTTGTTATATATTGAAACGCCCTTAAGACGGGTCCACCACCTGGCTATGCTGTCCCCACGCGGACAGAGTGGCAGCCGCTGTTCCATAGTTCCTGGATTTCCCCTAATGTCACCCCCCATTTAATTTCTATTATCAACCAATTTCAAGTCAGCTATGGTCAAGGGACTTGATATGGCCATAGCTGACCGCTAGCCAAATCCACGATTAGTGCTGGTAAGGCAGTAATCGCCCGAAAAGTCGGGGAAATCTAACTTTCATTTCAATGCCTGTTCTACTAGTCATTGTTATGTGCGGCACGAGCGTCTATCAGGGTACAAATTGAATTTGTACGAAAAAGGTGTGCCGCACATTTTCGCCATGTCGGCCTCCGATGGAGGTAACACTCTCTGTTACCCCCAACCCATTTCACTATCTACTGGGGCACAGGCCACCCCAGCAATAGCGCCTTAATAACTAAATAATTAAAAGTAATGAACTAAAACTTTCTACCATTGCAGTTCCTCCACACTCCACTGTTATATCACTTCTTTAAGCACCAGTCTACCCCCCAAAATTATCCCCACATCTTGCATTGACAACAAGTTTTTATTTTATTTCACATCTTTCAAAACGTTCCCATGCTCACTGATACTAAAACTTGACAATTATTTTTGGTCACTTAATTCTAAAATTTATTTAAATTTAAAATTATAAACATCCAAAATATTTTGGTACTTTTTTTTTCAAAAAAAAAATTTTATTTACATTGGAGGCTGACTAACATTCCTTAATAGTAAATCTGTGACCGCCGAAAATGGGTAGCCTTGCTATGAGGCAAAGTTGGCGACAAGATAGATCCACCTCGTGAATTTACTTCCCCCTTCTAAACTCAACTCTACTCCCTTACTTTTCTCATTTCTCCAGACCCGCCGTCCATCCTATCGCCCAGTCTGCCTCTCAGCAAAACTCTTCTTTTCAGATTACTCAGAAACTGTTGTCAATGGCTCAGTTTTAATTTTGCCATTGACACTGAAATTTTTATAAATTTGTACGCACTGCCTTTTATTTAGGTGCAGCCTCCCTTATATACAAACACTCTAAGGCAGTGCAGGCACGTGACCGGTACACCAAACCGCTGCACCCTGAGTGTATTAAGAATAATAATGCGTGTCACGTACGTTTTGGGGTCCCCCTCCCCGTTCAAATGTGAAGTTAGTTTTCTAATTTCAACCAATTTTGGTGGAGCTGGACCATCATTGTTTTCACCGCCCGAAGGAAGATCCTCCAACCATGGCCCGTCATCGAGTTCCGAATACCACGGCCAGGACTGGTAAGATCGTGACCGCCCGAAAATGGGGGAGAGTCCCTTCTGTAAACACAAAAAAGCATTGTAAAATATTATTCATAATCATTACATAATTAAAGTGACCGATATAATTTTAAATTCGTCGCATTTTGAGTACCTACTATTTCCTGCGTCGCCGGGTTCCTCAACACATACGCATTCTGCATTTTTATTTCTATAATTTCATACGGCCCTTCATACAACAAGAAAAAGTTCTTTATTTCTCTATCTTGAGCACTGGACAAATCATGCCTCTTTACTAACACTAATTGACCTACCTCGTATTTGGTCCACTTACCCTTAGCATCATGTTTCTGTTTCCTCCGCTCTCCTTTCGTAAGTAAGTTCTCATTCGCCAATCTAATTTTCATGTTTCTGTCCAAAACTTGACCTTCTGGTGGGTATTCGAAGAGTTGTTCCAATATCCTGGGCGGCCTTGTTCCCCTGATCAACTCATGCGGCGTAAATCCTGTGGACTCATGGGTGGTACATTTCAGCCACTCCTCTACTTTCTTCACATAGGATGGCCATTCTGTGTGTTTGGCGTGACAATACGCCCGAAATATCCTGCCAATCTCTCTCATCACCCGTTCTGCTTGGTTCGACTGAGGATGATACACTGCTGTATGCTTGGGTATGATGCCTTCCCATCCAAGCGTCTGTTGCCACTTGCCGCTTATAAACTGTGGTCCGTGGTATAACCGATAATATAATTTTCGGTTTTCCTACCTTAATCATGTAGTCTCCTACTATTTTTCCACGGAGCACTTTACTCGTCGCTCTCTTAATGCTATACAACTTCACAAATTTTGAAAAAGTGTCTAGAACTACAAATACATACAATACACCCCCTCTACCTCTGGGTAATGGTCCATACAGATCTACGGCAACTAAATCAAATGGTTTCTCAACTTTTATGTAATTCATCTCCCCTTCTACTTTATAATTCACTACTTTCGATTTCTGACATAAATCACACACTCTTAACACTCTTCTAACTCTCCTCTCCATATTCTTAAATATACATGACTCTTTCAAAACGTTAGCACACTTTCTCGCCCCAAAATGGCCATACCTTATATGACAATCCCAAACAATTTTATCTATTAACCCCTCGGGTATAACTAGCCTCCAATCACGCTCCCCACTCTCTACTTTTTTAAACAAAATATCTTGATATACTTGAAATCTTTCATTATATTCAGATCCCTCTACCTCCGTTTCTAAACTAACAATTACTTTACGCAGTTTACTGTCAGATCTTTGCATATTTTTAATATCACTTAATTCTTCACCAAAAATTCTATCTTCTCTAGTTAATCTAAAAATTTCAATCTCCTTAAGATCCCTACCAGTTTTATTGTCTATAAAATCTACTCTAGAAAGTGTGTCTGGTACCTTATTATCCGACCCCTTTATATACTCCCAGGAAAAGTTATATTCTTGTAAAGCTAATACCCACCTGGTCAGACGACTGTGTGTTAGTTTACATGAATTGAGAAATGACAATGCCTTGTGGTCCGTCCGGATTATTGTTGCATTGCTTAGGATGTATGTCCGGAATTTCCCCACGGTGAACACAATGCTTAAAAGTTCTTTTTCAGTAGTCGTGTAATTTTTCTCGGCAGACAGCAATGATCTACTGGCGAAGGCGATCGTTAGATGTTCCTTGTCGCAGCCCTCCTGGTAGAGCTCCGCCCCTAGTGCTACATTGCTGGCGTCGGTCTGTAAATAAAAAGTTTTATTAAAGTCGGGATGATTCATCATAATCATGTGGCTAAATTTTCTCTTAATTTCATGGAATGCACTTCGCTCCGTATCTCCCCATCTCCACTGCTTATTCTTCTGAAGTACGGCACTTAGTTTGGATGTTGTGTGTGCGTAGTTCTCCTGGAATTTTCTGTAGAAATTGCATAAGCCTAAGAAACTCTGTAATTGTTTAATGTTCTTTGGTTCGGGGAATCGCATTATAGCTTCTACTTTGTCAGGGTTAGCTAATATTCCCTCCTGTGTAATAATAAATCCTAAGAAATGTATTTCTGTTTGCAAAAACTTAGATTTGTCCCAATTAACTGTTAAACCCCCTTTTTGTAGCTTATCTAATACATACTCTATATGTTCTAAATGTTCAGTGAATGTTCTAGAAGCTATCAAGATGTCATCTACATATACTGTTAAAAAATCTAGATCCTTAGGTTGTAATATATTATCCAAGCATTTAATAAAACTAGCAACACTGGTGTTTAATCCAAAAGGTAAGCGTTTGAATTGGTAATTCTTACCGTTAAAAAGAAAAGCTGTATATTTTCTGCTCTCCACTGCTAATGGCACTTGCCAGTATCCTGCGGTCAAATCTAATGACGTCATGTATTTGACCCCGCTAAACTTCTGTAAAATCTCATTAATGGGCTCCGGAGATTCCCAGTCAGGTATAATAATTTGGTTAATCTTTCTGGCATCTAAAAATAGCCTTACCTTTCCATCATTTTTAATCACTACTATCAAAGGGTTTGAGTAAGGTGATACTGAACGTTCAATTATGTCGCCCTGCATCATCCGGTCTAGTTCCTCCTGTACAGCTCTCCTATTCGAAAACGGCACCGGGTAACTCCTCTGCATGTATGGTGCGTGGTCCCGAACTTTCAGCTAACAGATGTAGTCCTTCACTTTCCCTGGTGATTCATCAAACACCTCTCTGAAACGCTCCACCACGGCCCACAGCTCCTCTCGCTGAGTATTTCCTACAACTACATTTTCATTAAAAAATTTGTTGGCTCTATCGGCCCACACACTCTCATTACTCTCATGCATCTCTCCCTCCTCATTTTCTATGCTACCACTCTCTCGGCACAAATTTATGTTAGTCTCTATTTCTCCATCGCCTATCTGCTTAAGTAACATTTTTATTCCCGTGACTTTAGCTTCATTTACTACTTTCTTAAACTCTATTCTGACTGGTTTATTCCCCTTTTTAAATTTTACTATTTGTATCTTAAAATTTATTACGGCTCCATTTCTCTCCAAAAAATCATTTCCCAATATTACATCTAGACTCAACCCTTTAACTACTAGGAAAGTGTTTTCAAATTCAACTTCATTTATTAAAATATTTAATTGTACTTGTCTGGTTATGCTCTTACTTCTCACCCCAGTTACCCCCACTACTGTAACCCCCGCAACTGGTAATGATGGTATATTCTTATTTATCTCTTTTAGTTCCCCCATGACATTTTCAGAAATTACAGAGATCTCGCTACCTGTATCAATTAAAGTTTTATAATCCTTACCTTCAATGTTGACTGTCACCTCCGTCAATCCTGTTTTGTGTTCCATCACTTTGTTGTCCTCTTCTTCTAATAATTCTTGTGCCATGTCTACCTCAATAATGTTGCTTGAATATTCATCGGTTACTTGGACCCGGTTCTCTGTTGACAATGGTTGGGCCCGCTTCTCCATTGTCCTCCTTAGTTTCCCGTGGATGGACCTGCTACAGCTGGATGGTTTCCTCCTCTCCCTCTGTTGTAATGGACTCCTCCTCTTGGCGCTCCTCTATAAAATTCTCCTCCTCTCGGCTGCTGATTTGGTGGTGGATGCATTCTCTCGTTCCTTGTGCACTCCCTGTTTCGATGGCATCTAAAACAATTAGTTCGGTTAGCATAATTATCTGTGTCACATTCTCTACACCTCCAACTCTCGCCCCTGTTATCAAAATTTCCTCCCTGCGCTCCTCTATGAAAATTCTGCGTACCCCTACTCTGATGGTAATTATCGTTATAGTTTGGTACTACTGGTGTGTTTGGACGCCGCCCTATGTCGCGCTCCCCTATACTCTGTAACACGTCTAACATGTTCTCTAGCTCATTTATATTGGTAATTTCTTTAGTCATTAACGTGATTTGCACCTCTCTGGGCAGGTGTTTACTAATGTGTCTTACAAATGACCGGAATGGTAACGACTTGGTTCTAGGTACTTGGCCTCGTTATATATAGTCATCACGTATATGGTTAGGTGGTTATTAATTCTACCAAAATTCCCAGTACCCATTATTTTGCTCCTTAAGATTTCTTGGTCCTCCTCAGACCAATATTTGTTTCGAAAAGCTACCTCGAATTCCTCGTAGCTACCCCATTCGGCATTGTGTACTTCCGGCCATATCTCGGCACTACCCTTAAAATATTTCAAAATTTTCAGCAGTTTGACCTCCCAACTACTACTATTAAAACGATTAAACTCCCGTGTTCGGTTCAGAAATTGCATCGGATGTACTCTACGATTCTCACTACTAAAGGTCTCTAGTTCGATTTCATGATTTACGTCTCGTGTAATTAATATACACTCAGTAACATAATTTAAATTTTGGTTTCTCACTAAACTTAATTCGTCTCTCACACTACTAATGTTCTGTTCAAGTGAATATAATTTTTTGTCGTTACTACACTCAGACTGTACGCTATTTTTTGATATTACATTAATAGATTCATTTAATGCTTGTATTTCTGTCTTGCAATGATTTTCAATTTCATTTACTTTAGAGTCTACCTTATTTTGGTGTTCATCAGTATTCTGACTTATTTTTTCAACTGTCATTACTACGCTACTCAGCTTACATTCAGTTTCAGTATTACACTTATTTATTTTATATTCCATTTCATTATTATACTCATTCAGTGAATTTATTAACATTTCATTATTCTCATTTATTTGCTTCTCAACTCTATCTATCTGACTATCTATCTCATTAAATTTAACCTCTGTCTTCGTATTGAATTATCTAACTTGGCATCTAATTGGTTAATTTTATCAGTAAATTCTTCATTGGTATTCTGACAACGTCTATTAATTTCTTGAATATCATTTTTTAATTCATCAAAACTATTCTTTTGTTCATCGAATTTTCTGTTCTGAACTTCAAATTTTACATTAAAATCACTACTTTGTCTATCCAATTTGTCATTCATTTTATTGTATTTGACATTGGAATCAATTTGTTGTTCTTTATTTTGTTTTTTTCAATTCATTTAGATCGCTACTTATATTTTCGGACATTGTTTTTATCAGACTGAACATATCGTCCATCGACAACTGTTTAATTCGTGTCGTCGTTGGAGTAGATTGTGCTGCTACATTTCTATCAACGAAGCTGACTTCGTTATTACTACTTGTTGACATTGACTCTGTTTGGATACCTGAGTCGGTATTTATTTGAATCTCGGTCTGACTGTCAGAGAAGCTGACTTCGTTATTATCTGCCATTTTTTATTTTTATACCTGATACTTAGACTACTTTAATTAATTTAAGTTTTTGTAATGTACTTTCTATTTCATGTTAATTTTGCGTAAATGACGCATTTTTATTTTATTACGCTAACCCTAAAACACACGTTTGCCTCTTTGTAGGTGTGGATTTTACATTAACAAATTTTTTAATTTATAAAATCGTCCCTTTCGGCTGCGCCATTGTGAAGTTAATAACCCTATTAAAATATATAAAACACATAAATTAATTTCACCTACCTGTAAAGGTTCTATCTAGGTCCAGAAGTCCGATTCACACGAACGTCACATGCAAACGTGTTTCATAGGTTAGTGAAATAATTGACTCGACTCATTTTTAAATGAAGAGAATTGATATTTTAATTTTTTAGAAATGCATTTAAATTCTAACAAATTTTCTCATATTACTTTTAAATTTTATACCTCTTGTTCGTACAGCTAATATTGGCATACTTAAATTATTTAAATTAAATTACTTACGCCTATGAAGGTTGCCCAGCCTGCATTACACACCCACTCACATACATTATTTAAAAAAAACTTAACATTTTAAATACAAAATACCCTTAACATTTTGTAATAAAACACCCCTCCCTGCCGGCACGCGGTTTTAGTTCGAACTATTAATTTCGCATTTTTTGTATTTAGTTACGTCCGAAATCGACTTTGGTATTTTCTGGTCTATTACTCACTCCACTGTCACATTATGATTACTTTATGACTCACTTTTTACTGGTAAATTACAACAATTTTTTAAATAGTAGCCCCGTAGGGTTGTACCGGCCGGTACTATCTGTGACGAACTGGGAAGATCGCTATAAGTTCGTGGCCAACGTGATTACGTCGTTTTCAGGTGGAAACCACAGCCTTTGGTTTTGTCGCAGTAGCTTCGTCCCATTTAATTCATGCTGTTGGTGTTGTGTTAGTTGTATTCGGATATTGGTTAGGCACTGGCTAACGTCACGAGATGGGCGTGACTTAATTTTTATATCCGTCGCCTATGTAGACATTAGTAGGATTGCTTCTTGTAGATACCAAAAATTGCTTCTTAGCCATCTTGGACGGTACAAGTAGCGTGGGTCCGCGCGCCTGGATGTATAATGCGTATGGGCGCGCTGTCACACTCAAACAAAGTTCTTGGAAATGCGGCTTGGTAAATTCCTCTATACTGATTACACAACGTGATATTACGTTGCCTTTGTTAAAAACTGCTCTTACAACACATGGTCTGTCTCTGTTGAAATTAGACTTCACAAATATTTTTATAAATCCCCAAAAATGAAATAAAATAAAATACCCATAAATTTGGCCCGTTACAACCACTGTTAATAAGCCATTTCACACAACATGTTGTTAGCCTGTAGACGTAACAGGCAGTGGGCAATACAAACACTTCAATGAGTTAATATTTATTACTGAAGTTCTCTTTTTATCAATGAATGGATACAAAATATCTATATGTATGATCTGTTCCTCCTAAGATGAGTCTAGATATACCAAAATAAATGTTTGTTATGATGAAGGTTTTTTTATGTGTTTGGATTCAGGGAAAACATAGTAATGTATAATCATCAGTACACGCTTGTACTTAACTTGATAGTTTCTTCTTTTTAAAATGTGTATGTAACTGTACTTGGTGGTATGTTTAACTACAGATATAGAATGTAAATTACATTATGTAGAGGTATGTAAAAACTGTATTACTGAATTTTACATATTATGTTTTTATTAAAAAAATCACACACAATTAGCGTGTTTTGATATGCATAGTTAATCAGAGTTTTTCTAGTTGCTTAGTAACTATTGTGATGTAAGGTTAAAGTCTCTCGTATCTGAAGTTTTTGTGTCAGAACCTCAGTTACTACTGTAAAAGTGAGTCTGACACTGTCCTTTTCAAGAAATATTGAATATAGAACTGTATGAAATATTTAAAATAATGTGGAGTGAATTCTTAAAACGGATGAGTGCTCCATGCAGCCACTGAAGGCTGCCACACAGGCAGTGCAAACCTGCTTACTTCTGTCTTGAAAAAGTGAAATAGAATCAAGCAGTAGTATTAATTTCTTAGACTGTCTCTTAAGGAAACAAAGTAGTAGTTTTTCGGCAAAGTGTACAGAAAAACTACAGCAACCACTTCAGTTGTACAAGTGGACACACACACACACACACACACACACACACACACACACACACACACACACACACACACACACACACACACACACACACAAACAAATTGGGCTTTTAATAGACTTACTCACCATCTGAGGGATACATCTCTCAAATATGATGAATTAAACACAACCAAACAGATAGTTTTAGCAAACGGATACCTCCTTCTCCTCCTATGGTGCTACAGCCCGAAGTCGAGCCTTGGCCTCCTCTATCCTGACCCTCCACGTCTCTCTATCAGTAGCGAAGGACTTCCAGCCTCGCACTCCTAACATCTCTCTTGCATCCACAGCGACAGCATCTTCCCATCTTTTCCTTGGACACCCTTTTGGTCTTTTGCCATCCATACTCCACATAAGAACTCTTTTAGGTGTTTGTTTGTCATCCATTCTTACGACATGGACAGGCCATTGCAGCCCCTCAGTTTTACGTACACTTCTACCATTGGTTTGTTGAAGTGACAATATATCATCATTATGCTGTATTCTCCATTCCCCATTTCTATATATGGGACCCAGGATCCGTTTCAGGAGCTTCCTTTCAAATATCTTCAGGCATTCAATTGCTCTTTGTGTTAATATCCAGGTTTCACTACCATATCACAGGATGGGTCATTTGATAGTTTTGTACATGCACATTTTTGTCTGCCTCTGAATGACTCTTGACTTAAAAGTCAAGCATAACCTTTAACCTTCATAAGCATGAAGTAGGCCTTGTTGGCTTGAGTTATCCTTCTCCTTATCTCTGCCTCTTCATTCCCATCTTCAGATATCGTCGCTTCTGTGTATGTGAAACCTCTGACAGCTTCTATGCAGTCTTCTTCTATAATCAAATTTTGCCTGGGTTGGGTAGACCTTGTCTGACTTGTTATTTTGGTTTTATCCATGTTTATTGATAGTCCTACCTCTTTTGTACTTATTTTCAAGTTTAAGTATGTCTCACTTGCAGCCACACTTGGTCGGGTTATGATGGCTATATTGTCAGCATATGCTGTTTGTACTGACTTATAATAAAGTACTCCTGAGTGATCTACACTCATTTTTCTTATGCTGTATTCTCAAGATAGGTTAAAGAGGAGAGGGGCCAGCCCATCACCCTGTTTTAGACCCTGGGTGAGCTCAAATAGTTCGGTGAGTTCATTTTGTATTCTCATCTGTGCGAGTGTTTCTGTCATGGTCATTTTTGTTAGATTGACCAGTTTTGTTGGTTTCCAAATCCTAGCATTATATCATATAATTTGTCTTTCAATATACTATCATGTGCCTGATGTAAATGCACATACAACTGATAAATGCACATCCCTATCAAACTCCCAGCACTTATTCAGGATTTGTTTGACTGTGAATAATTGCTCTATTCTTGATCTGGCAGGACCGCCTTCTCTCTTCTGCTTGCTGGCCCATTTCGCCGAAGGGGTTGTTTACCACAAGCTTGGAATGGGTTGCTCGGCGTAACAGGGCTTACCACCTTGTAAGTGAGAGTGGAGGTGAGGTGGAGAGGCTAGTGCTTTTCTCTTCATTGAAAAACATGTAATCGCATCCACCTCCGTAAGCCCCTAGCAAATGGATAGCAGAACTCTTCATTAATTGATTGGTTGCTGTATAAACAAAACTGTGAGGGCAACAAAACACAGTCAATATGTAAGAAGTACATTTCAATTGAGAACACCAACACTATATCCAAGCCTTGAAAAATGCTATTAAAAAATTATAGTATATATATTAACATACCACTTTCATACCACTAGTAACATCCCTAAGTTACTAATATGTTTAGCACAAAGATGTATGGACAAAGAATTGATGTATACAAAGTGGATTGTGTATGTTTCTTTAGAACAGTGTGTCTACACACAAACCTGCTTAGGCAGTGGGGAGAATCATATAGGAATTGGTGGAATGTCCAGCCTGTTCACCAGACTTAGCTCCCTCCAGCTTTCATCAGATTCCAAAGTTAAAGAAATTCGTAAAATGAAACAATAACCATACATCAATACCACCTACTAGCATTTGATATGAGAAATCAGTTTTCAAATAAAGGAAGGAGTATACTGATAAGCAATATAATTTTTGAGGTGGATTATTGCACCAACAATAAAGATAAAATATGAAGTGAATGTATCTAGAATGGAAATGAATTTTTACAACTGCTTTTTATAATTTATAAATTGCAGACTGTTGTCTAGTAAGCAATGTTTAAACTAAGTTTCTTTTATCAGTATTGTTCCATAGGCAGTTAGTACTGAACTAATCACTTTAAAAACGTTTAATACATAACAAATAAGATAATATGTAATATTAATTCATATTAACACATCTATTATCATTTCTGACTGAAAACAAAAATGGGAGGGTTCTTTAGTCAGTATGGCAAAATTTGAATAGCAACATTGTGACTGTCATTATTAACTTCAGCATTGTTATGTGAGCAACACTATGGAGGCTGTAGGTATCTATGCCATTATATTCAGCAACTGGCTTTCGATGTGTACTGTTATGGTTTGTCTTGTTGGTGTTGGTTCCAAAAGCATTTTCCACATTACTTCTGGAATCGATACCAGTAAGACCTAACAGTACACAGTCTCAAAGTAGCAGCAATCTGTATGCACACACACATTACAGCTGCGTTCCACTGGAATAGCCGAGAAACACGTAGAATGTTCTGTAATGGCATAACAGTATACATGACTAAAAGTAGTGAAATTTTGAGCATGTGCATTTTTGGTGGTCATGTTTTTTTATGAGAATATTTTTGGTAGACATTTTACTGTTACGATGGTCTAACTGATTGTCATATGGTACAGTGAAAAACAAAATACAAGATTCCAATGAAATCACTAATAACCAGCTTTAATTATCACAAGAATTTATTCATATTGTTCATGCCAAGAATCACTTCATTGACAATGTCTGCAATGAGCATTTCGTGGCTAAACTCGAGAAGCCCCAGGCGTACACATACGTCTACCTTTTCTAACACTTTGACAGGGCTTCCAGTCACAGTCTGTATTGTACAAGAGCTAATTAGAGGCTGGCGGCTGCTGACTAAGTCAGAGCACAAATGGACACTGTTGGACCCATGTCAACTGTAAATGATGTTGGTTTACCTTCTGTAAATCCATTAACGATCAGGTTTCCATTGGTCTTATGTAACGTGGAAACTGTATACTGTTCTGAGGCTTTACTTCTCCAATTGGTGGGATCACTCTCTTCTCTCGGTATTTTCTTCTCCCAACAGTCTACCTGTAGATGACCATGTTTCCCACAGTTGTAATGTTTCGGTCTTCTGTCTTTTTTTTCCAATTGTTCAAATCATTGTGGCGCTCTTAACTTTTGAATTGTTTGTTGGACAACATTGTTTTTCTGTCCCCGTTATAACGGCAATGTGATAGACCTACAGGGCTCTTCTGACTGCAATGTGATGGCACAAACCCATTAATGTAGCGGGACGCTGACTTGGCAGCTTCAAACTCTAGGGCGTGAACAAGAGCTCTGAGCTATTTTGGTGCCTTGCCATTCGTAACACTTGGTTAATTTCACAGTCTCCGATGCCATCAATAAATGTCTGCACTGCAAACCTTATTCAAAAATCTTCTGGTGCTTCAGGCCAATCTAATCAGTCTGTCGATATTTGGTTCAAACTCTTGAAGACTCTCCCCGGAACGTTGTCATCTTGTTCTTAACTGAGTGTAGTACACATCTCGCAAATGTTTATCACCGTACCGTAATTCTAGAGCTTCAATCAATTCGTCATAGACGTTCCGGCTGTCAGGTGGCACTTTCTGTATTAGCTCTTCAGCAGATCCTTTTAAAGTGAGAACGAGTGAAACTGCCTTCTCTTTATCTGTCCAATTATTTGCGCATGCGGCAGCTTCAAATTGCATAAAGTACATTGTCCAGTGTGTGCTTCCATCAAAGGTTGGAGCCTTGACATGAACTTGTTCCTACTGCAGGCAGTGTGAGTTTCTCTATTGTCTTATTTTCGGTGTCTTTTTCTGTCTTTACCATAGGTACAGTCTGTTCAGAAATTTGTTTTGGTTGTATCTTCATGAACTGCTCAACTTCACTTTTGTTCTCTTATGTTTGCCATTGAGTTGACATCGATTCTTCAACACTCGAGACAGATTTTTCTACTTCACCTATTTTGTAATGTCATTGGTTCTTGTACCTCCAATATTTTAGTAACTTGTTTATTAGGCTCACCTCGTAGGAGACCCAATTCTGTGATACTGTGTTCTTGCATCTGTTTCTACATAGCTTCAAAAAGAGCTTCCATTTTATCTGCTTCCTGGTTACGTTTTCATCCTGTTGGCTTTCTGCTTCTTCTCTTTCTTGTCTTTGTTCTTCTTTTTGTCATCCTTCTGCTCCTTCTGCCTCTTTTTGTCATTCTAATTTTTGTTTTCCTGTGGCTGCCGCAGCAGAGCTTGGAAAGCTTCCATCATCTGACTGGCATCCATGTTTACCAATTAATTACAAATTACACTAGTCTTGCACAGATTCTCCACTGTTAATGGTTCTGTCGCACTTCTCACCCACTGTTACGTACGACGGTCTAACTGATCGTCGTATGGTACAGTGGAAAACAAAATTCAAGACACCAATGAAGTCACTAATAACCAGCTTTAATTATCACAAGTACAGTTTATAATCAACAAGTTATTCAACAAGATTATACTCATACAATAGTTCAAATTAATCTGCCCACACACAATAATAATGTCAACCAACAGAGTCCCGCACAATTATAAAACCCATAACACTTTGCCACAATACTTCGAACCTCACTGGAATAAAACGCCACTCAAAGTGAAACTAAGCATTGCTGAATGCTTATATTTATACCCTGCTGAGATTCCAGAATAATCCATAATATGCGTCAACTACTAGAAAACACTAGAGCGCAATTGATTGTCGCCTTGAACAATTGAAGGTATGGTCTGGAATAGTCTTGTTGTGGACGGGTGACAAATGTCACGTAATTGTCCTTCATCTCAAAGTAGCAGCAATCTGTATGCACACACATATTACACTGGAATAGCCGAGAAACACGTAGAATGTTCTGTAATGGCATAACAGTATACATGACTAAAAGTAGTGAAATTTTGAGCATGTGCATTTTTGGTGGTCATGTTTTTTTATGAGAATATTTTTGGTAGACATTTTGAGTGGCAGCAGATTAAAGCAACTTCCTAGCAGAGGCTATTAATATTTGGTGTTAGTAACAAAAATATATTTTTTTATTGAAATATTAGCTTTTGAGCCTTAAGAAAACTATCACATTTTTATGAACTGAGACAGATTTTAAACATTGTTTGACAAAAATTTTAATCTGATGCCAAATATAAGTGTGTTTATGGGTAAAGTACCTTATTATTTGAAGAATGAAATTATTGAAGAAAAATTATTGTATGAGGAAAAGTTGTACTGAATAGCATTGCAGGAAAATAAGATCACTTTCTTTTATGATTACTTCTTAAATATAAATACTTGTAAATGGTGAATTTTAAGTGCATGCAAATTATTATGGAAACAGTTTAAAAAAAATTGTATCTTGTCCTTTAATAAAACTTACAAGATTACACGTACTAGTTGAAAAATTATTAGAGATGAGAAAGAATGAAATTATTACATTTAAGTCATATCAGCACATGATAAAAGAAGACAAACTGGCCAACTTGGCAATATTACAGGCCATGTACATAGTCATCATAGATACAACCAAAACGACAACCTGTGAAGACTGTAGCTCGTATCTGGCAGCAGTTATTACGAGCTGTAAACTAGTAATTATCTACCCGTGATTTACCATTGTTTTTGTAATAAGCATTACTATATTTTTTATATTGTTATGACTGTGTATGCTGACATACAGAAAAAATGTCAGCAGCTGTATAACAATCGCTTGTATATAATCAACATACTATTATGTTTATGAGGAAAGTCATTGTCTTAAGCAGTACAACAGGTTTCGTTCAAAGTTTAGTTAATTGCCAGTGTTTTGTTTTTAAAATCTCAATACTTAATTTGTTAAAGCATTATACCTGTTAAGTTACAACCAATATTATTTTAGTCATATAATTTATGTTTGTAACATCTTCCGATAATCATAATTTTAATGAGTATTTTTTGCTAAGTTAGCAATTCTGATATACAGTACTGTGAATTTATAAAATTGTGTAATTCAGTATTGGGTTCAGAAATTTGAATCTTAGAACATACTGTACTTAGTGTATGTCCATAACATGTTCAGTGTTAGTGGTATAGGTATGTATTTAAGTGACAACGACATTAATGTGTTTTTATTTGACACTGTGTGTAGGTACCGTAATACAAATGCTTTTATGCACAATTTACAAGAAGTAAAAATGTTAGCACGCCTTAATCACCCTAATATTGTTGCCTACAAAGCTGCTTGGCTTGAACCTTTAGACAAACCACTCCGTAGAGCAGTTATTATAAATACAAGGTATTTTTATTTTAATAATGGAATTACTATTAATTTTATCATATGATATTTACATTATGGTATAATTTATACTGAGTGTCTCAGATAATTTTAAATAAATTTGATAATAAATTTATTCAGGAAATTTAATAGTGTAAAATATGCAATTATAGATTAACAAGTTTCACCTCTGCACAGACTGTGTACAGACTCTTAGTAACATTTTGCAACATTTGACGTAACATTTCAATAAGAATGGCTTTACTTTCAAATCAAGGCTTTCAGATCTTCTGTCATAGCAGATTGACTCCAGTGCATTTTACTTTTCAACTCCACCAGAAGAAATTAGTATGCTGACAGGGCAGAGAATCTTGAAGGCCGTAAAATGTTACTGTTACGCAAATTTAAATGCTTGGTGAGAGTTTGGTTTTGCCAGAATCCTGGTATATGAAGGTAGGGTGAAAAGTTCTGGGCCTGACATAGATATAGTGCCACTGTGCTCATTATTATGATCATGTTATTTCATCCTTTGTAGGCTTAGTTTCAGTGCTTTCAAGTCAATGAGTTGTTTATTATTAGTTTCACAGTCTCTGCTGTAGCACCTTGAATATCATTTTAACAGTGGATAGATTGGAAATTCGTGCTGTGATTAAATTTTACTTTTTGAAAGGCATAACTCCAACCGATATAAAAAATGAGCTGGATTCAATGTTGGGTAACTCTTCGTCACTGAATACAAAGCTTAATCTCTGGGTTGCTGAATTTAAAATGGGTCAGACAAGCACAACATATGACGCAAGTGTTAGATGCTACACCAAAAAAATCCACAAAATTATTTTGGCAGACTGTAAAATGAAAGTGAATAGCAGAGACTGTTGGTACACCAATAGAACATGTGCACAATTTTTATAAGAACATCTCTATATGTCAAAGCTGTACACTAGATGGGTGCCACATTTGGTGACACTTGATAAAACTGTGTCGAAAGGATGTTTCAATCAATTGTTTGGCATTCTATATGTGCAACGCAACCGAATCTTTGTGTCAATTCATAACCGTTGATGACTGGCTTGGATCCACCACAACACTCGCGAGACCAAACAACAGTTAAAACAATGGATCATGAAATACCAATTCTAAAGAAGACAACAATTCCTTCTGTTGGTAAAGTCAGGCAACTGTTGAGTTTTTTTTTTTTTTTGCAAAAACACAGAATAATCTTTGTTGAGTACCTTAAAAAGGGAAAAACATTTAGTGACGAGTACTATATCAACCTACTGCACCTTTTAAATGATGAAATCAAGAAAAGCGGCTGCATTTGGTGAAAAAGAAACAGCTGTTTCACAAAGACAATGCACCATCTTATACATCAATTGTTGCAATGGCTAAAATGAAATAATTTACGTTCGCATGTTTTATCACCCACCATACTCACCTAATTTAGCTCTTAGTAACTTATATTGTTACGTTCTATTCTTTCTACTTACCTCAAACAACACATTTACTTACCCATCACACTTACACGCCACCCTGACTTGAACAACACAGAAGATTCCAAACTATTTGTAGGTCGCCACGATGTTTTCGGCTTTACATCGAAACCTTTAAAACACTTTTATTTAATTGCCAGGTTCGTTAGGCGAAATTTTCCATACTGGATAGGTGATGGTAATGTGGCGTAATAATTAACTTAACACATGGTTACGCTACTAATTCATTTTATTAGAATTCAAACTATGAAATTAAAACCTTCTGTAAAATCTATTTTGAATACATTCCTTTTTCTCTTCTCTCTTAATCAAGATAGCTACAAAACTCGCTATGTGGTATATTACCTTTCTCAAATACTAAGGTATATTATGTATATTGAAAATTAAAAAAAAACCTCAACTAACTTATACTAATTTTATTCAAAACGACCCAGACATGCCCACACTCAACACACATACAATTTTAAAACCCCCACCTTTACTTAATTTAGGCCTTTATAAAAAAATATTTGAAGAAATACTGTTACTTGTTGCAGTAGCGTCCCCGCCGACCGCATGGTGCGTCACACACAAAGTTCTCTTTTTCGATGCTCAAAATTATGCTTGCACTTTTGATGACTTACTGCGTTTACTGTTACACTATGATTGCACTGTTGTACACATTAAAACTATACTGGGGTTTTGGCCGGCCGACCGTAATTAGTTAAGTACAAATTTTTATAGAACCACGCGTGGTCTCGTGTTGTTGTGGACTGCGCCGCGTTACCCACACATCTCCCACCACCTCGGACTGCTGGGTAGGAAGTCAAAGCCTTTTGGTGTTAAAAGTTCGTCACTGTACACCAAGTGCACTGTTGTTCATGTGTGTTAGACGTTGACGAAATTGTTCTGCCTTTCGTCACGTCACTCAAAAGGGCGTGGTTTCGTCAAGACTTCCGTCGGCAATCACACACGTGCTGAGATATTTTTACAGCTTAGCCATATTGGTTTGGTGTCTAAGCGTTCCTTCCGCGCGCTTGCTGGTGTTCGCGCTCACTGAGGTGCCATACAACGCTTTATTTCCTGGAACTGAACTGCGTTGACAAACATAGCTCGCATTCCAATGCCCCAACTACGTTCAAAACTCCACATCACAGTTCCTTTGTTCGACGACAATTTTATTTAACATAGACTGGCCACGCAGATGGAAAACAAATTTATATTTATCTTAATAAAACAAAACCCTCTCCTTTTAGCCCTGTTACAATACCCCCCCAGTGAGAGATCTTTTGTCGAAACAGAAGAACTCTCATTGCTAAACCCCTAAGAGGATCGATGAGGATGTGGTGCCAACAATCCCCCATTAATTCTTAACGTACCATGGGTAAGCTACCCCCCTAGCTCGGCGACTATGGCTGCACCTGAACGAGATTACTGGACTTCTCTATACGAGATCCCAACACCATAATATCGAACAGCTACGCACCATAATGCACCTAACCTTCTAACATGCCACCCCCCAAAATCCAAACCCTTGGCCTTATACCATGCCAGATCCTCAACCGATATGTTCCCCCTTATCATGCACACTGGGTCGCCTTTGGCAAGTACTGGGCGCGTACTCACACTTATTACTACATTCTAGACAAACTCCATAAAATATTTTAAAGTCATTTTTTCCAAATCAAGTATAGCAAACAAATTAAATTCAAATCATTAAATTTGGTTAAAAATTTCATTTAAGTTCAAAATCAAATTGTTATATCTCCATTACTTCCTAAAAAAAAATCAAAAATAAAAAAATCTTTTACGTGAATCCATCAACTCTATTAATACTCTTCACTACTACTAACACTCCTAAAAAACACAAATTGAACATCTCATTAAATCATAAACTCACTTATACTAACATTTGTTTATACATATATACTAAACAATGTAATTCCATAAACACACTAGTAGTACACATAAACAATTATACACTTGAAAATCACAACATCATCTATATGACAGGCAAAACATTTTTTTTTTTTTTTTTTTTTTTTTTTACCAAAATATATATTTTTTTTTTCAATCTCAAAAAAAGTTAAAATCCTTTAAGTTAATTAAATAACACCATGTGTGAACTAATTATTAAAAATGGTTCTGTCTCTAACATCAGTCATCAGCTGATCTCTCTGGGTCAAGTGAACGACCTTGTGTAACTTATGGCTTTTTATCGTTTAATTCGTTATCATTAAAATTGTATGTACTAGTAAATATCATTTTTAACCTCGGGCGCCATGTTGTACAAAATAACATTACATAAATTGTAATTACAAATTGTACCATAATTGTACCATTACACTTGACATACATATGTTATACAAAGCTACATCATAAAATACATGAAACATCTTTAACATTTTTGTCTTCTAACATAATACAACATAATAAAATAGAACATTCAAAATTAACATGGTTATTATTATCTTACAATAAACAATAAAATTTACATTTAAATTGACCAAAAATTACACACTTTACAGCTTTATATCATTTTCAAATTCTATTAAAATCTGTCACTTGTTTCAATTAATTTCTCATTTTGACTATGACTTTCTTTCTTTAATATTTTCATTCTCCATTAGTTTGGGTGACTTAATTATTCATAATAATTCCACTTATAATTGGGTGATTAAAATATAATCTTACCCCCCTTTTGACTCTAATACTCACTTAACAGCTTTAACTAGTATGACACCCATCTCTCAGAACATCTATCTCCACCAACTTACTACTCTAACTCCCATTTACTCATTCTACCCTTATCACCAAATACTCTCTACCCCATTTGTACTTAGGATGTGTGTTCCCTCATCTCACCTCGCGTGCTCAACCTCTTGCCCTTCCTATTTACCCGGCAGTCACTCCCTGAAAACCCACTGCTACCCACCACAATGCTTTACGTTGCGGACTCCTTATCACACCACCCCCCTTTACAAAATCACCATCAACTAATTACACTCCCATTACATCACTTTCATCTACAAAATATCACCTGGTTTATTACCCCAATATATCACTCTCATTACTTTACATATTTTCCCCATAGCTCCGGTGTCACTATTACTTCTCAAATTCTACCTTACGTTTACTCCCACAATAATATTATTCTCTCTAACACCCCTTCAAACTTAACTTGGACTGATTTAAATGTCCTAACGAAATATTAATCACCCAAATTCTAACATTTACCACCTTTTACAGTACAGTTACCATTGAAAATTCAAAACTATCTCAATTCATTTCACCCTTTAATTCAGAATCTCTTAAACACATTGAAAATCTGTTATTCAATCATTAATTATATTCAATTTTCATTATATTCAAACATTTAATTACATTGAAAAATTGGCAAATCATTCATAAGTGACATATTACATATATAACATCAGTAATCAGCTGATGTCTCCTGTCATGTGAATGACCTTTCCATAGGTATGTTTTAAAATTATACAAAGTGCATATGTTTATAAATTCTTACCCCTAACATACTAACAATAATGACACAATAAAACATACTAAACAGAAGCTGATAAACATCTTATATACTTGAAATAGTCTTTTAAATATTAGCAAAGTCTTTTATGAAATCACTACACAAAGCACATCACATTTAAATCACTTACTACTAAACAGCCTATCTATTACAATAGTATTTTTGAATCAAAATCAAACATTATAATTGACTCTACCACTTAAAATTGTTTGCTTTCATAGGGACATACATCGCTACTCATTGAGTCATAGTCATAGCAACAGTTACTGAACAGCTATATGGATTGTCAACCCCCAACTCTCTCTATAGAGTCGTGTTATAAGTTGACCGCCCGCTGTTTACAGAGGTCATCACCCTCTCACTGAATTTACAGCTACACTCCTACTACATCGTTACTTAAAGTCCCCCCTTTACCCAGTTACAATTAGGTAAACCACCTGCCGGTCGGTCTAGGTATTTACCTTGTGCACAGATGCTTTATCTGTGCCCTGGCTTGTAACTGCCAGCTCCTTTTCCATACACACTATTGTTTTCTGATGTTGGACTGTGGCGTCCATTTGCATTCCCAAGAACTGAAGTTACATGTATAAGGTATAGACGCTGCCTATACCGTTCTTGGTTCAGCGTTATATAAAAATTCCTTATTACTGATGTCCGAGGACACCAGTAATCCTACTAAAATGATTCACATACCCTTAATCACGGCACTATCGACACCTTCGACGATAGCCGCTGTTCCATAGTTATGTCGTTTCCCCTTTTTTACCCCCCGGTTTAATTTCAAAGTTCACCAATTTTGTATCTACTTACATAATTCCACGTCCAGGGCTTGGTGAAACCGTGACCGCCCGAAATGTGGGGAACTACCAAAAGACATATAAGGTTCACGCTGACACCGTTACTACAATTCACGGAAGGTCAACTCTTATATGTTTGGGTATATTATTATTTAAGTTTTTCATGTTTACATTTATTAGACACCTCTACAATTTTAACTTTTACACAGCAAACCTTTCACTTTTCTTAGCTTGTACTACAAATTTCATGATTATATATGGTCACTTATTTACTAAACTAAACTATAGCTACTGACATAATTTTAAAATTATAAACATTTAAATTATATATTGATAAGTTGGAGGCTAATTTTATCCTTAAAGCTAATAAGGTTGTAATCGCCCGAAAAGACGGGGGTTTTGCCGCAAAGAGGATAGGCACCAGGTAGACACACTACGTGAATTCATGTCCCCTTGCCACTAATTTACCAACCAATCTATTCCTTCCATTCTCCCATTTATCCTAACCCGCCGTCCACCTGCCATCCACCGCCCTTGCAACAAAACTCATCTTTTTACATACTCTGTAACTATAACCATTGGCTAAATTTATTTTCGCCAACGACACTAGAAAACTTTATGTGAATGCACTGCCTTTTGAAACATAGCCTCCATAACTATTTACAGTCACTCGAAAGCAGTGCTGGTACGTGATATGGTACACCTAACCGCTGCACCGTGAGTGTAAAAAACATAATTTATATCACGTACTTTTATGGGTCCCCCTCCCCGTTCAAAAAGATGCTAAAATTTCTAGTCTATACCAATTTTGGTGGAGCCGGACCATCGTCGTGTCACCACCCGAAGGAAGTTCTGCCAACCATGGTCCGCCTCCAATTGCCGAAACCCACGGCCAGGACTGGTAAGGTCGTGACCGCCCAAAAATGGGGGAGGATCCCTTCTGAAAACAAATTAACACATATTAAAATCCAAAATTTTCATCTGACCAAAATAACTTCAAATTCGTAGCATTCTGTGTACCCACTATTTCTCGTGTTTCCCGGTTCTGCAAAACATACGAATTATTCATTTTAATTTCTATTATATCGTAGGGGCCTTCATATAGTAAAAAGAACTTCTTTATCTCCTTGTCTTGAGCAATTGATAAATCATGGCGTTTTACCAATACTAATTGTCCAATTTCATACTTCACACACTTACCTTTCATATCATGTCTCCGTTTCCGCCTTTCTCCTTTCGTCAATAACCTTTCGTTTGCCAGTCTCAATTTTATGTCCTGGTTTATTGTACTCATCTCAGGTGGAAAATCGAATAACTGCTCTAAAATCCGTGGTGGACGCTTTCCTCTTACCAACTCATAAGGCATGAACCCTGTCGACTCATGTGTTACGCTGTTCAGCCAGTTCTCAATTCTCTGAACGTACAAGGGCCACTCGCTATGTTTGGCGTGACAGTATGCTCTGAAAATTCTGCCCAATTCCCTCATGACCCTCTCCACCTGGTTGGACTGCGGATGATATACTGCGGTGTGTTTTGGGATGATACCTTCCCATCCGAGAGTCTGGCGCCATTTTCCACTGATGAACTGTGGTCCGTGGTCTGACAGGATTACTTTTGGCTTCCCAATGTTGACCATGTAGTCACGTGTTATCTTCTCACTCAGCACCTTGCTCGTTGCTCTCTTCACACTATACAACCTGACATATTTGGAAAAAGTATCAAGCACAACGAAAATATACATAACACCACCCCTACCCTTTGGCAATGTGCCATACAAATCCCAGCTGCTAAGTCAAATGGTTTCTCCACCTTAATGTATTAACTCCCCTTCTACCCTATAATTCACCACTTTGGATTTCTGACATAGTTCTCAAACTCTAAGTATTTTTCGAACGCGTCTTTCCATATTTCTAAATAGACAAGACTCCCTTAATACACTCACACACTTTTTTGCCCCAAAATGTCCGTATCTATAGTGACAATCCCACACTTTTTTTCTACCAGACCCTCCAGTATTACTAACCTCCAATCCCTCTCTCTACCCTCTACTCTCTTAAATAAACTCCCATTAAACACCTGAAAATATTGTTTATACCCAAATTCATCTAATTCTGATTCTACACTGGTTATAATTTTATTTAGTTTACTATCGGCTCTCTGCATTAGGTTTATATCGTTTAATTCTTCCCCAAAAAGTTTATCTTCCCTGGATAGTCTATAAATTTCTATTTCTTTAATATCTCTACCAGTTCTATTTCTATCTGGTGTCTACTCGTGGTAATGTGTCAGGTACCCTGTTCTCTACCCCCTTAATGTATTCCCAAGAAAAATTGTACTCTTGGAGCGCTAACACCCACCTGGTTATCCGGCTGTGTGTGAGCTTGCAAGTGTTCAGAAATGACAGCGCTTTATGGTCCGTCCTGATGATGGTGTTACTGCCCAGCAGATATGTCCGGAACTTCTTTACTGCAAACACTATGCTGAGGAGCTCCTTCTCTGTAGTTGTTTAGTTGCGTTCTGATGCTAGCAACGTCTGGCTGGCGAAAGCAATGGTATGGTGTTCTCTCGCCTCGTCCTCTTGATACAGTTCGGCTCCGAGTGCTATATTACTAGCATCTGTCTGTAAATAAAAATTATTATTGAAATTTGGGTGGTTCATTAAAATCATATCGGCGAACTTATTCGTAATTTCGCAGAACGCTTTCCTTTCATTTTCCCCCCATTTCCATTGTTTGTTTTTCTGCAACACGGCACTAAGTCTCGCCGTCGTGTGGGCGTAGTTTCGCTGGAACTTCCTGTAAAAATTACATAGGCCCAGAAAACTTTGTAATTGTTTTATGTTTTTAGGCTCCGGGAACGTCATGATGGATTCTACTTTGTCCGGATTGGCCCGTATTCCTGTAGGTGTTATGATGAATCCTAAAAAAATGTATTTCAGTCTGTAAAAATTTCGATTTATCCCAATTCACAGTTAAACCTCCCTGGTATAACTTCTCCAACACATACTCTAAATGTTCTACATGCTCCTCAAATGTTCTGGAAGCTATCAGAATGTCATCCATATATATAGTCAAAACATCTAAATTATGAGGCTGCAAAATTTCATCGAGACACTTAATAAAACTAGCTACGCTGGTGTTCAATCCGAACGGTAAACTATTAAACTGATAATTTTTTCTGTTAAATAAAAATGCAGTATACTTGCAACTATTTTGGGCTAGCGGTACCTGCCAGTAACCTGCGGTCAAGTCTAACGACGTCATGTATTTCACCCCACTGAACTTCTGAAAAATTTCTTCAATTGCCTCAGGGACTCTCTATCAGGAATAATAATTTGGTTTATTTTTCTCGCGTCTCGACACAATCTAACTCTCCCGTCCTTCTTTATAACTACCACTAAAGGGTTGGAATAGGTCGACACCGATCTTTCTATTATACCACCCTCCAACATTCTATCCAATTCTAACTGCATTGCCCCCCTTTTCGAATATGGTACCGGATAGCTACTTTGTACATACGGCGCATGCTCCCTCACCTTTAGTTCACACTCATAACCTTTTGCCCTTCCTGGTTCCCTGGCAAACACTCCCCTAAAACCCTCGACTACCTGTCACAACGCTTCACGTTGAGAACTCCCCATTGCGCCACCCTCACCACAAAATTTAACCTCTCTATCCACCCATATTCTCTCCTCACTCTCTTCACTCACTCTCTCTTTTCACATATTCATACTAAATTCCATGTCCCTATCTATGACCCTATTTGGTATAACCCTTATACCCGAAATCTTTACTGTATCTAACACCCGTTCAAAATTAACTGTTATTTGTTTACCTTCATTGTTCAATTCTAAAATTCTCTTTCTAAAATTGATTACCGCATTATTCCTGATCAGAAAAATCATTACCCAATATTACTTCTAAGTTTAAGCCCCTTACAACTAAGAATGTATTTTCATAACTTCCCCATTTATTACTATATTCAACTGGACTTGTGTTGTAACCCGTTTACTTCTAACACCCGTAATACCTACAATGGTTACCCCAGCAACTGGCAAAGATGGAATATTTTTGTTAGTTTCTCTTAATTTATTTAGTACGTGTTCCGCTATTACTGATACTTCACTACCTGTGTCTATTAGTGTCATAACTGGCTTACCTTCTATTTCCAGTTTTACCTCCGTCAACCATGCTTCTGGTCTCATCGTTCCCGCCTCCTCTTCTTCCATCAATTCGGTAGCCATGTCCATGTGAATTATGTGATTCCTGTATTTATTTCCATGGACCCCACAGTTATCTATCGACAATGGCCGGGCCTCCTCATCCATTGTCCTTATCAGTTTTCTGTCCTCTCAGCCGCACTTCTGGGCGTGTACACTCTTCCCGTCTGCTGATTTCCTCCTTCGTTTCTTGTATTCTTGGCTCGTCCTTCGCTGTTTCTCTGCTGTGTGTTGCATCCTCGGCTGATGACCGGGTCTCGCCTTCCTACATCTATAACAAAAATTACGGTCAGCATAATTTTCTCCTGGACACCCATCACATTTCCACCTCGGATATTGTCTGTTTGGCTCTCGACCATTATGTGTAGTTCCCACGTTTTGTCCTCCTCTTGGTGCATAACTCCCTCCACTGTTCACATTGGGTTGTTGTGGGCGTCTGCTGTCTTCCTGGTCCCTAATATTCTGAAAAACATCCAATATTTTTTCTAATTCATTTATGTCACTTACCTCTCTCGTCATCAACGTGATCTGTACCTCTCTCGGTAAATGTTTGCTGACATGGCGTACAAACGACTGGAATGGCAACGGTGGTTCTAAGTATTTTGCTTCGTTAAACAGTCTCATTGTATATACTGTAATATTATTATTTCTCCCAAATTTCCCAGTTCCCATTATCTGGCTGCGCAATATCTCCTGTTCCTCTTCTGACCAGTATTTATTACGAAAGGCTGTTTCAAAATTTTCATACCTCTCCCATTCATTTCTATGTATTTCCGCCCATATCTCAGAATTACCCTTAAAACATTTAAAAATTTTTATAAGTTTCACTTCCCAACTACTACCGTTAAACCGATTAAACTCCCGTACTCTATTTAAAAATTGCATTGGATGCACTCTACGATTCTCACTACAAAAAGTTTCCAAGTTCAATTTCATTATTTACATCTCTTGTAATTACTACTCCTTCGGTAATATTATTTAATTTTTGGTTTATTGCTAAACTCAACTCATCTTTCACACTACTAATGCTCTGTTCCATTGAATATAATTTTTTATCATTAATACATTCAGATTGAATGCTATTTTTGGTTATTACATTAATTGATTCATTTAACGCCTGTATTTCTGTTTTACAGGTATTTTCAATTCCACTAATTTTAATGTCTATTATTTTTATGCTCATCAATATTTTGATTCATTTTTTCAATTTTCACCACTACACTATTAAACTTACATTCGGTTTCAGTATTACATTTATTTATTTTAGATTCTATTTCATTATTGCACTCATCTATTGTACTTATTAAATTCTCATTATTCTCCTGCATTTGTTTATCAATTCTTTCTGACATATGACTCTGTATCTCATTAATTTTAATATCTATGTTTGTTATTGAACTATCTACTTTGTTATTTAATTCATTAAACTTATTAACAAATTCTTCATTAGTGTTTTCAAAACGCTTATTGACCTCATTGATATGGGTTTTTAACTCACTGAAATTGCTTTCGCATTTTACTCTTTGTTCATGTATTTCGCTTTTCAGCTCATTAAATTTATCATTGAAATTACTATTAATTTCATTGAATTTAATGTCAGAATCTAAACACTCTTCTGTTCATTGAATTTCATATCTAACATTGTTTGTATCATTTTGAACATTTCATAACTATCGTCAGATTTTTTACTTTGGACTGGCGTCGACTGACTCTGTTTTATTGTCAGTGAAGCTGACTTCATCATCATTAATTTTACTTTCCCTACTTAATTTTGGGGTTATTTGAATCCCCGAATCATCTGTAATATTTGTTTCATCTGTAACACTTATATTCATATTTTTGTCGTCTTGACCTACATTCGGAGTTGAATGTACTTCAAAACTACTCATAATAGCTGATTCATCAAATTCAACTATTTTATTTATCTCTTTATCACTATTTCCTGCCATTTTTATAAATTTACTGATTTCACTTTGAAAAAACATTAACACTTAACTCTTAACACTTTAACAGTGATATACCACTTTATGTATGCTACGTAATTTTTACGTATTGTTACTTAACCTCTAACTCACACATCTCGTACTTTTTTCTATTACAAAAAACCGCCTACTATCACCACCTGTTTCGTACTTCAAATCAGGCCTAAACCCATATGAATTAATTCATTTGAGTTATCCTGGCAGGGTCGCCAATTGTTACGTTCTATTCTTTCTACTTACCTCAAACAACACAGTTACTTACCCATCACACTTACACGCCACCCTGACTTGAACAACACAGAAGATTCCTAACTATTTGTAGGCCGCCACGATGTTTTCGGCTTTACATCGAAACTTTTAAAACACTTTTATTTAATTGCCAGGTTCGTTAGGCGAAATTTTCCATACTGGATAGGTGATGGTAATGTGGCGTAATAATTAACTTAACACATGGTTACGCTACTAATTCATTTTATTAGAATTCAAACTATGAAATTAAAACCTTCTGTAAAATCTATTTTGAATACATTCCTTTTTCTCTTCTTTCTTAATCAAGATAGCTACAAAACTCACTATGTGGTATATTACCTTTCTCAAATACTAAGGTATATTATGTATATTGAAAATTAAAAAAAAACCTCAACTAACTTATACTAATTTTATTCAAAACGACCCAGACATGCCCACACTCAACACACATACAATTTTAAAACCCCCACCTTTACTTAATTTAGGCCTTTATAAAAAAAATATTTGAATGAAATACTGTTACTTGTTGCAATAGTGTCCCCGCTGACCGCATGGTGCGTCACACACAAAGTTCTCTTTTTCGATGCTCAAAATTATGCTTGCACTTTTGATGACTTACTGCGTTTACTGTTACGCTATGATTGCACTGTTGTACGCATTAAAACTATACTGGGGTTTTGGCCGGCCGACCGTAATTAGTTAAGTACAAATTTTTATAGAACCACGCGTGGTCTCGTGTTGTGGACTGCGCCGCGTTACCCACACATCTCCCACCACCTCGGACTGCTGGATAGGAAGTCAAAGCCTTTTGGTGTTAAAAGTTCGTCACTGTACACCAAGTGCACTGTTGTTCATGTGTGTTAGACGTTGACGAAATTGTACTGCCTTTCGTCACGTCACTCAAAAGGGCGTGGTTTCATCAAGACTTCCGTCGGCAATCACACACGTGCTGAGATATTTTTACAGCTTAGCCATATTGGTTTGGTGTCTAAGCGTTCCTTCCGCGCGCTTGCTGGTGTTCGCGCTCACTGAGGTGCCATACAACGCTTTATATCCTGGAACTGAACTGCGTTGACAAACATAGCTCGCATTCCAATGCCCCAACTACGTTCAAAACTCCACATCACAGTTCCTTTGTTCGACGACAATTTTATTTAACATGGGACTGGCCACGCAGATGGAAAACAAATTTATATTTATCTTAATAAAACAAAACCCTCTCCTTTTAGCCCCGTTACAATATCTCTTTTCTAACCTAAAAAAAGGGCTCAGTGGAAAACAATTTTACTGGCGATAATCAAGTCAGCGCTGTTGTAAATAGTTCTGTTCAGAACGTAGACTAATCAGCTTATCAATTTGACTTAACCGCTTTAGAACATTATTTAAAAAAATATATAGTGCTAAGTGGAGATTATGTTGAGAGATAAATACAAATTAATCAAAAAATTGTTGTTTTCTTATTCATGCCTGTGACTTTTCACCCTTCCCTCATACAGTTGCCATGAATATTAATTCTGTATGTAACTTTTGTCTGCCAGCCAATTTCAATCATTTGTGGAAGTATCATACTTTTTGTACAACAAAGGTTTCATGTGTCAATATACTAAGCCAATCTGACAGTAATCACAAATGTATACTCATTCTTAAAAAAAAAGTAATTATAATGAACTTTTATTATACCATATATCAGGTGCTCATGTATGTGAGTATTAATGTGCTGTTGACAGGATGAAAATTTGCTTTACTGGTGAATCCACTCAAGTGGAAGTAGATGCCTTTCTCCAACGTCCACAAGCAAATTGATAAATTCTTTATGCTCATTTGTCTCTGCAACATTAGTTCACAGAATTGTTGTTGCATTAGGTGATTGTTGTTTTTAAGTTCTTGCAAAAACTGGACCTTGTATGGATGACAGTGTTAAGTCCTATAACAATATTGTTACGACGGTCTCACTGATCGTCGTATGGTACAATGGAAAACAAAATACAAGACACTACTGAAGTCACTAAAAACCAGCTTTAATTATCACAATTAATCAACATGTTATTCAGCAAGATTATACTCTTACAATAATTCAGTAATTCAATATTTGTCCACACCAATAATGTCAACTAATAGAGTCCCGCACAATATCACTTTTCACTAATAATCATTTGAATGCACAGAGTAATCGGCCGAAGTAAACTCAAACCTCACTTGAATAAATCGCCACTAAAACTGAAACTAAGCATTGCGGAATGCTTAGGTTGTAATTATTAAAACAAAAGCAAAACCCAGAATACAGAAAACTGTATTATTTGAAAATAAAGCTTGTGTGTTGCTATAAGAGGAAAATGTTATAAAGATCGACAGGAGCATATTGTTTGATGGTGCAGTAACATAAATAAATAATAATTAAAAATGAAAAAGGATTCAATAATAATTAATAATTAGAAAATAAATTGCTACATTTTATTTAGATTTCCAGTCTAGTGTCCTGTGTATTTTTATTTTCTGAGATGTTATGTAAACAGTGTCACTTGTCATTCATTAAAATTAAGTAAGTGACTCACTTATCATAAATATGCAGTTTCTTCAGTAGTTCAAGATGCAAAAGAGTTGCAGGAGGAAAACAGTTTGTATAATTTATGCAAAAATCGTCTTAGTGTTCAGCATAATCGTAAGATACATTTATAAACCTGTCAGCCCTCTTTACAAGCTTTTTCTGTTCTGAAGAATTCTGTATCCGGATTGTGAAGTCAGTTTAAAACATTTTTCTTTACCTCTTCATTACTCTGAAACTTGAAGCCATGTAACATCTCAAGGGAACAAAACAGGAGGATGTGGTAGAATCACCCACCCCAATTCTTCAGTGGTTTCAAGTGTCAGTCATATACTGTATATATTACAAGGTGATGGACATATTGCATGGTGGAATAGTCATCGTCGTTTATTATTTGTTTACAAAAATCTAGAGGTTTTATTTATTTAGTATTTAGTTAATCTAGTTTATTATTTAGTTTCCCAAAAGTTGTTAACATCAGTGGGTACTGAATTTTTTCTGGTAAACTAGAAATTTCCACTTCCTGATTTGTCATTTACGTTCTGGCTACAAATAATGTATCCACATTTTATAACAAGTCAAAATTTCTCCTAAAATGTACACTTTAATTCAAATAGTAGTTTGATTTCATTGAACACACAGTCAGGTGTCTTTGTGATTCTCTGTGAGCCATCTTGGAACAACACTTTTACTCAGTGTTTTCAGCTATCTGCACAACTGTGATATTCCTGTCGTCTTTGATAAGTGCATTTGTACTAGTTTCCAGTGGTGGAGTTGAAACTTAGTCACTTGTATTTGGCCAGTGTCATTAGTCTTTAAACTGGTCAGTGTGTGTGTGTATGTAATTAAAATGTTATTCATTTCTAAATGTGACAATAAGTTTAGGTGAATGTAGATAAAAACAAAAATATTTGAAGACTTATTATTAAACAAAAGTACCGCTAAAATCATTACTCTCCTTTTAAATAAGAAGGTTATAATTATTTTGTATAATTGTAACTGTACATAGCTGTAACATAGTAAAACTAGTATGATTTTTAGTTTTTCCTTCTTTTACTTCAAAAGGCACGTGCATGTGTGTGTGTGTGTGTGTGTGTGTGTGTGTGTGTGTGTGTGTGTGTGTGTGTGTGCGTGTGTGTAAAAAACCACCAGATTAATGAGATTATGAATAGGGTTATACTTAAAGTATTACTTACTTATGCAGCCCAGTCTTTATCTTTGTTTTATTATTATTTTGAATGTTCATCACTACTTTTTTCACAGCACTTAATAATTATTATTTAATGGTACTTTCACTTGTGAACTTACTTGTTGATATTCCCTCAAACACCGTTTCGGAGTTGTATTCTCCTTCTTCAGTGAGGTTTGAATACGGACTGTGTCAAGTAGTCCGTTTACAATTTAAATCAAACACACTATTCGACACAATAATACACAACGCATACAACAATTCAGAATCCCGCGCCAACCCCCTTCCATCTCCACACCCCCACACACAACCAGTCACCTAAAAAAACTGTTACTTATTACCGACTACTTGACACATTCCGTATTCAAACCTCATTGAAGAAGGAGAATACAACTCCGAAACGGCGTCTGAGGGAATATCAACAAGTAAGTTTCACAAGTGAAAGTACCATTAAATAATAATTACTTTGTTTTATGTTTCTTAGTCACAGTAAAACACCAGACAAACAAGATAGTTCAGGTGGAATCGTGTTTGAAAAGTCAGGTTGTGAAACAAGTAGCAGTAACAGTTTAAAAATGAATGTAGCAGTGGTGCAGCCAAATGATAGGAATGTGTGGAGTTTTGGTAATCAGGATGCTTCTGCTAATCAAGTAAGCCATGAACTGTACAAAAGCGTCAATTTAGATATATTATTTTGTTACTTTTAGGCTTTTTGCTTAATTCTTTAAACAATAGTCTAGTAGGAAATATTGATCCATATTGATTTCGTGGTACCCAGTAATCAAGAATTTCATTGCCTCTGATAGTACGTACTGAAGAATTGTTGTAAGATTGTCAGCAATGATGTGTGGTATACATTTGTAAATGGATATCTATTGTGATCTAAATGCCAAATACCGTATAACAAAAACGAATCACTGACTACAGAAGTTCAGAGACATAATTAAAAAATAATTGGGCCAAAATGTTAATTTTTTTTTGGATTCATGTTTTTATGAATCATTATTACTTGGTACCATGACCACAAACTTACACACACACATACCGGACTAGTATTCAGTAATTGTAAATTCTGTTGATGATCTGATCTCATAGGCAATTTTTCTCTATATTATAACACGTCAATCTTGCTCGTTCTAATACAACTGGAGAGTGTTTACTCACCAGTTCGGATGTTCAAATTCGTATTTTCTGCCTCAAACTAGGATTTGCCAACTCTTCTAGGTAAACCAAAAATGCAAGTTTTCTTTTATGATAAGAGAATACTCAATTTTTAAAGAAACGTTTAATGAAATCAAACATACAGTCAATACTTCTATACAGTTAATACTTCTATTATGTTTTATTAACAGTTATTAATTGGTTTATTTTACTACAATTTCTTCCAATTTATATATTTTAATTCTGCGCTGGCATGTTTAATTATTAGCGGCTGGCTGTTCTGACCAGCCGCTGCTTAGCAAAACCTCGTGGATGGGTGTTGATATTTTTGTTTATTTATATCTCAGGTCGGAGTTCTTGGGACTACAGAAAATGTTGTCAAATGGACTAATAAAATTACAAAATTTTACAAATACCATATAAAATGTGATACACTTATAATTACAGTGGTAAACTATAGTTACTGGATTTAGCGTTTGGAGGTTATCTGAGTTTAGTAAATTTTTACGTTTAAAATATATTCACTTAAGGAATCAATGTTAGACAGGGTGTCTACGACCCGGGAAAACCGGGAAACCCGGGAATTTTCAGGGAATTAAGAATTTGTGGAATATTCAGGGAAAAATCAGGGAATTTCTTCGTTAATCAGGGATTTTCCTCTTGGGCTACTCTCCGTAAACGTAGTAGCGATACAGTAAACCCTCGATTTAACGGACTAATTGGGGGTGAGGGGTGTCCGTTAAATCGAAAGTCCGTTAAATCCCAAATTTTGTTTTTTGAGGATATATTTAAATCAAATAGGCCTATAACACTTGAAATTTTAATACTATTAATATCATGCAAATACCGTATTGTTCCGAATACAAGCCGCACTTTTCTCCTAAAAACATGGTCGCTAAATTGCCTGCGGCTTGCATTCGCGCACTAACGAAATTCGAAGTTATACCTGACTTCTGGCGGGACGAACGCTTTTGGTATCTATGAGTTGTTTACTGCGTAAGCAACAGCAATTTGCCTGGCTGTTGTTAACGCTGGCATTATGATTTATGACTGCAACCGTACGTTTTAACAGCAAACTGAACAATGAATAGGAAGAAAAGTGTACGTACCTGCGCATGCGTGCGTGCTCGGACCCTTCCGTAGGCGGCAAGACAAAGGATGAGTAGAGGGGGTGTGAGTAACATGTTTCTAAATAACGGGTAAACTGCCAGTGTGGTTTTCTATTGTAACAGCGACAACATCGCTGTTGCGGTTTGGAAGCTCTTGAAGAATCGCGAGTTATTCCAAAGACGCTAATAAGGAAGGCTGGATTGTTTGTTAGAAAGAAGTGGACTGTATTTAAGATATTGAACATGCGTTTATTGAATAATTTAGTTTGTTAGTTACGATCGGCACGTGCGGAAGCATTTGAGGCGATAATGCCCGAGATTAATTTTGAATGAAATCGTGGTCCATTGTAGATGGACGCAGGTAGACGATTAAAGTGAAATGTTATAAATGCATGCTGTATAATAGCCAAAAGCCGCGGCTGTAAGAGAAGTGTTTAACGAGAGTTGCGCTCGGAGTCGTGTTATAAACTGAACTAATACTGGCTTGCAGTCGGCTAGGCTGGCCGATTGCAAGGTTTGATAAAAGCGTGACGTCATCCGCGCGTGCCGTGCAATGTCAGTAGACTGCTTACAGCTGACAAAACAGTACAAAGTTTAAACATACTGCCCGCCAAAATCGGGACGATTTTGTACATTAACGGTTAAATTGAACAATATAATAATTAGACTTACATGTCGTAAGCGATACAATAATTGGCGCACTGGCCAGAGAGCAATGACATAATGGACATAATATAAATTCAATTAACAATCACCAAGCATACAATAAATTGACCCTTACGCCAATAGCAAGGGCTTACTGACGTCAAGATTACTCAACACATAACAGTAATACAATACGCACAATAATACAATAATTAAGTAGGTATTGATCTTTCCCAAATGATACCCCTTGATATTTGTCAAGCATTACAATAAATTGATAACACCATAAAAAATATAATAATTTCCCCATGATATTGACATAACAACCCCAATGAATTTCATAATGTTTTGACCCTTAGAAAATACAATACATATATAGAATAATTGCCACTATAACTGACACTTGTGGTTCTCAGAATTTGAATCACACAAACATATTAACGATACACAACATTCATAATAATTGATAGTACATATGAGACACAGTCACTATTTCTGTAATAGGTAGCGACACTTAACAATGTTACAATGCTTATGATACAATTGACTTGTATGCTCGCCCCGGGGAATGTCCCGGGCGTGTTCCATGTAATGTGACACGCACACACCCATACATACACACACACACACACACACACACACCTCGTGTGTCTCGTATGGCACGCATACGATTAGCTTGTTGCCACCGGAAGGGGGCATAATTTGTGGATGGGTCAGCGTAAGATACCTAGCGCGGTGCGTACTTCTGCGACGCGTACTAAGGAATCTTGACCCGGAAAAACATTGGTAATTACCCCACGCTTCCATTCTAGAGGGGGGGAATTGTCATCCAAAATGAGGACAAGTTGTCCGACCTTCAAATTTTTAAATGGGGTGCGCCATTTATTGCGCTGCTGCAGCTGGTGCAGATAATCCCTAGACCACCGTTTCCAGATGGTCTGCGTAAATTTTTGGAGCAGAAGCCATCTGCCCAAATGAGTATTATTGCCTTGTGTATAGTCGGGTTCCGGAAGTGCCGTCAGTGGGGCACCGACCAAAAAATGAGCGGGTGTTAAGGGTTCAGGGTCTCTAGCATCGTCGGACACCGCGCATAACGGGCGTGAATTAAGGCAAGCCTCAATTTGAGAAAGAAGGGTAGAATATTCCTCAAAATTCAAGATCGTACCGCCAATTACGCGACGTAAATGGAATTTAACACTCCTTACACCACTTTCCCACAAACCACCGAAATGAGGGGCTGAAGGGGGGATAAAGGACCATTTGATGCCGTGGAGACCGCAAAACTCCAGAGAAGATTGTTCAACTTCCTTGGAAGTTAAAAATTTGTACCAATCATGCAACGTGTGGTTGGCACGACGAAAATTCGTGCCATTATCCGAAAATATTTGCGCGGGAATACCTCTGCGCGATATGAACCTTTTTAAAGCCGCTATAAAGGCGTTGGAAGTAAGATCCGACACCAATTCTAAATGGATGGCCCTAGTACACATGCATATAAATAGAGCGATATATGCCTTGGTCGTGGACTTAGAGCGCTGCCCGCCATGGCGCAAAAACACCGGACCTGCGTAATCCACGGCCGACTGTGAGAATGGCCTTGACGGCGTGACCCTAGAAGAGGGTAATTGACCGAGTAATTGATTCGCGCCTTTAGCCCGGAAACGAAAACAAGTGACACACTTATGTATCACTGAGCGGATATAGGACTTATCGTGTATGATCCAATACTTACGCCTAAGCGAAGCTTGAGTTGATTGCACTCCAGCGTGCAACAAACGGATGTGTTCGTATTCAATTATTAATCTCGTGAGATGAGAGTGCGGGTGTAAAATTATTTGGTGTTTAGTCTCGTAGCTAAGTGGGGAGAATTGCAAGCGTCCACCCACTCTTAAAATGCCTGATTTATCCAGGAATGGGTTGAGAGCAAGAATTTTACTACTGCGTGGAAGGCACCGGTGTGCCTCAAGTTCCCTAACCTCTACGTCGAAATGCAACTTCTGAGATTGCCGGACAAAAACCAAGAGCGTGTCAGACAATTCTTGAGCCGACAAAAAGGACGTGTCTCTATCAACCACCGCGAGCCTAGAATTGCGAAGAAATCGACGGCAGTATGCGAAGACGCGAATAAGCCTCGTAAGAGATGAATAGTTTTCAATGTAACTATGTGTTGAGGACGCGACAATTAGTGAGGTTTGAGCCTGCTTGCGACGTTCCTCTTCAATGTCGGGAAAGGTACAGGGAGTATTAATGTCGAACGCGCTGACCGGCCATGAGGCCGCATCACGAGCCAACCAGGAGGGACCATGCCACCATTGAGCATGACAGTGCAGACTACGAGGGAGGCAACCGCGCGATAAAACGTCGGCAGGGTTGTCATTCGATACTACATGACGCCAAGTTCCCCTGCTGCTAACAAGACGCTGTATTTCTGCGACACGGTTAGCCAGAAATACCTTCCAGCGGGAAGATTGCTGATGTATCCAGTACAACGCTATCATCGAATCCGAATAAAGATATAATCCGTCAAAATTGTAATCGACGGCATTTAAAACCTTGGACGTTAATTGAGCCAACAATAAACAAGCACAAAGTTCAAGTCTAGGAAGCGTTATCTGTTTCAGCGGAGCGACCCTAGATTTAGCACACAACAAGTTTGATGATATGGCGCCGTTCGAATAGACCGCCCGCACATAAATGCAACACGCGTAACCTTTAACCGAAGCGTCGGCGAATCCGTGCAGCTGCAATGAACTAACTGGGTAACTGTTCGAACTCTTGACCGACCTCGTAATCTCAAAATGAGTGTCGGAGACTAATTGGGCGTATAATTCCGACCATTGATTGGCTAGTGACCCGGACAAGGGTTCGTCCCAATCAGTGCCCGCCAACCACAACTGCTGCACGAAATGCTTGCAGCAAAATGTGATGGGAGCAATTAGACCTAGTGGATCATAGATCCCGGCAATGATTGACAACACGCTTCTCTTGTTGAGAACGGTTAGATTGTCATCACCCCTAACGGTGTACAAAAAGTTATCCCCCTCAACATTCCACTGTATGCCCAAGGTACGCACGTTTTGACCCTTGCTGAAGTCACGGGTTACTTGGGCGCGAAGAGTCATAATCTTATGGTGGTTAGAGAACCATTTGTGTAACGAAAAACCATACCTCCTCAACAACTTCTCGATCTCGCCTTTCATTTCAGCTAAGCTGTTCGGATCATCCGAACCCGTTATGAGATCGTCTACGTAAAAGTCATTTGCTATGGCCTTAGCAGCGGTAGGGTAGTCGGCTTTGTTTTCATATGCTATTTGAGCCAGACAACGCGTAGCAAGGAAGGAGGCACTAGCAGTGCCATATGTAACCGTCCTTAACGCGTAATGTCGCAATTCCTTATGCGGTGCATCACGCCAAACAATGCGTTGCAAGTTTGAATCCTTAGGATTAACAATGATCTGGCGATACATCTTTTCAATGTCCGCAATAAGTACGTATCGGTGGGTGCGGAACCGAACCATTATCGAAAACAGATCCTGCTGGATCGTAGGACCGACCATTAAAGTGTCGTTAAGGGACAAATTATTGGTGGTTTTAGCGGATGCGTCAAATACCACGCGCAATTTAGTGGTTAAGCTAGAGTCTTTGAAGACTGCGTGATGGGGCAGATAAAAGATCTCTGACCTGTCAAGCGACAGATCGTATTCATTAAGCGGCGACATGTGGCCAAGTCTTAAGTAGTCATTCATGAACTCACTATAATCCTTATAAAGGGTAGGGTTCTGCTTGAATTTGAATTCTAACGATTGGAATCTTCGTATTGCTCCGCGGAGAGAATCTCCCAAATACGATTTATCAGATCTGCAGGGCAGGGCTACCACGAATCTCCCGTCGCGATTGCGGCTAGTGTTTTCCACGAAATGCCTTTCACACGGTGAGTCCTCAGATCGGGTTTCGCGACTAGAGATTTCCTCCAACTTCCAAAATTCCTTTAGTTGCGAGGAAACCTGATTATCATCCTTACAGACCATAAATGAAGAAACCGTTCTAGTCATGTCGACGTTGAATGGTAAGTCACCGGCCAAAATAAATCCTAACTTGGTTTCCTGAATTATAGGAAAGTGTGGTCCGCGCGTATATTTCACAGGTTCAATTAATTGTAGAAAATATTGAGCGCCGATTAATATATCGACTTGCGATGAGCAATGTAGGTGAGGATCCGCCAGGAATATGCGCTTGGGTAAATTTAAAGAGGTAAGATTGAACGACTCCGCCGGTAAATTATTAGTTATACTGGGTAATACGGCACAATGTACGTTTAACGTGAAGGGTTTATAGCGTGAATGTAGCCTTACGTTAGTACTGAAGTCAGCCTGGGAAAGCGAGTTGTTTATACCCGTGATGGGCAATTGCGATTTAACTAATTGGAGGCCCAACCTGCGGGCGGTCCATTGTGCAAAAGTTCGCTTGAGAACCGGAATCCAGTAATATCCTAACGGGAAATTTTTTGCCGACCTTATTGTATGTCATACAGACGGCGGTAGATAACAATACCGATTTATTGGTCTGTGATTTCAGTGAGCACTGGTTGTTAACAGAAGTCACGTCCCTGTTGGGGACATGAATCGTGGTGTGGTGACGCCTAGAACATTTTTTACACGAAAATTTGGAGGGACATTTTGAACCCTCGTGTCCCGAACGGAGACAGTTTAAGCAAAGTTTGTTTTTTAGCAATGCATTTTTTCTATCAGGGATAGACAGCGATATAAATTGTGGGCAATCGCTAAGTCTGTCCACCGTTACATAGCCTGCATAAATTATTTCTAATATGTGAGTGGAATGCGCCCTTTGGAGTGCTTATCTGTTTAACTGCTTTGCGATAAGGAGACTTATCGCTTTTGTTCAACCTGCTCGTTGGGCTAGTCGCGTTATCGATATTTTGCAGTAGTTTCCTACGTGAATTTAAAAAATTTATAAAATTATTAAAATCAGGGAGTTTATGCTCCGATAAACTCTCTTTCCACAAACGTAAAGTGTAACTGTCAAGTTTTTTGGCTAGATAATTTACGACAATAATTTCAAACGTGTTGACTGGCAGTTTGAGATTATTTAAAGCGTTTATATTTCCAGAGATTTGATCAATAAATTGCGATATGCTACCTTGGGATTCCTGCTGGACTAATGGTACGTCTAGTACATTCCACACGTGGTGAGCGGAGACAATCAGCTTACTATCATATCTATTCCTCAACAGATCGATAGCCACCGCGTAATTCTCATGTGTTATGGGCAATGATTTTATTACGTTAAGCGCCTCGCCATGTAATGACGAGTGCAAATAATGAAGCTTCTGTATATCTGTCAGGTCTGTTCTGACATGAATTAGTTCCATAAAAATATGGTAATAATGTTGCCATTCCACAATACTACCCTCGAACCGTGGTAATTTTATTGGTTCCAATTGAATGGGGGTTGTTTTAGGCTGTTTACCATCAGTATTAATTAGTGGTTTTTGGTTCAAGTGCTCAGATTGCTCCAACAAGTGTTGCAATTTACATTCTATAGCACAGAGATCGTCCTCCGTTTGCACTCTATCACTTGTTGACGCAACGTCTGCTTCCTCAGCCTCGATTTGTGACTGTATCTCGTCATATTTGGTGGATAATTCCATCAAATGACGCAGTTTTATTTTGAGCGCATGAGGATCGCTGTTTAACAAATCAAAATTATCCGCGAAGGTATTTATTCGGGATATTGAGGCCTTAATTGTACCTCGTTTTTTTATCAGAGCCCTTACATCGGCCATTATTACAGTTTGAGATAAAAAAGGGAAAGATATTTAGAAACAATTGAGCATCGAGCATGTGAACCACAAACTTAATTTTGAATGAGTTTAAATACGTTTGGTAGCTAGCGATCGTTGGTTTGAACATAAACTTACTCTCTCTAACTAATCAAACTCGTTGGCAGTTAAATTATTGAAATTATAAATCTAAATGATTACAAAGTATAGCTTTATCTTTAAAGTTCTGACTGATAATGAGCTGCCAACCATCTATTAATTTATATTGTGTAATAAGTTAATTGTTTATATAAATATGTCAAAAAATACACACTGGGTGAAATATTATTAAAAATAAATCAAATATAGGTAAAGTTTATAGTCACGTGGCCGTCGATCCATTCGTGATGAAGCTGGCTTCGATCCCGTTTGGAGCTGCTACACCTCCTGTCTCTGCCGGTTAGCCGTTGCCTCATGTTGTACCCTCCATCAATTAAAGCTGTGGAATCTCGAAAATGTTGTCCTGTTTCGTCCCGTCGTCTCTGGTCTACTGCTTGGCTGAATCTTGTCGAGCTGACTGCGACGTGCTTCACGATAATGGTGTCCCTCAGGACGAAAATGATGCCCGTCTGTCGTGATTAACTTCAGATTGGTTTTTCCAGAAATGATGTATATAAATAAATGCTGTCGCCTGTGTACTCAGGTATGAGAAATCTGTGCCGTTGGGACCAAAAATGATGTAGTTTGTTTTGGCCTGAAAATATGAAATCCTGCCTGATTGGACCAAAAATGATGTCGTTTTTGGCCTGAAATGTGAAATCCGGTCTGGTGGGACCAAAAATGTTGCGGTTTGGAAGCTCTTGAAGAATCGCGAGTTATTCCAAAGACGCTAATAAGGAAGGCTGGATTGTTTGTTAGAAAGAAGTGAACTGTATTTAAGATATTGAACATGCGTTTATTGAATAATTTAGTTTGTTAGTTACGATCGGCACGTGCGGAAGCATTTGAGGCGATAATGCCCGAGATTAATTTTGAATGAAATCGTGGTCCATTGTAGATGGACGCAGGTAGACGATTAAAGTGAAATGTTATAAATGCATGCTGTATAATAGCCAAAAGCCGCGGCTGTAAGAGAAGTGTTTAACGAGAGTTGCGCTCGGAGTCGTGTTATAAACTGAACTAATACTGGCTTGCAGTCGGCTAGGCTGGCCGATTGCAAGGTTTGATAAAAGCGTGACGTCATCCGCGCGTGCCGTGCAATGTTAGTAGACTGCTTACAGCTGACAAAACAGTACAAAGTTTAAACAATCGCTTATCTGTATTTTAATACGTACTATTAATATCATGCAAATACAATGTTATGTACACACCTTTATTTATTCTGGATAAAAGCATCAAGAGTCAGTTGTTTTCCACTAGAATGTTGCTTCTTTATTATTAAAGATCTAAACTGTCTAAAATGGTCATAATAAGCACACACTTCCGGATCTAAAGACTCCCCAATGTACGCGATAATTTCATCCATGCTGTTTCTTATCGCTGATAATTTAGGGCCTCTTGTAACAGATGTTTCTTCATCGTCATCATCTCCATCTTCTTGATCATCGTGTAGAACAGATTCCGCGATCTCTTCCTGACTCAGGATTTGGTAGCCTGGATCACCCTCGTCCAAGTTTAGCCACTGTTCTATGTCATTCTTGTTTACGTCTTCACCAGCCTTCTTTACGGTTTCACAGAAATCGGATGTTTCAAATCCTCTGAAATCGTACTCCGGTTCAGTCCCATTCAGTAACTGTGTCCACCCATTAGCCAATGTTGTTTCCTTCATCTCCTTCCATGCGGCAGCAAAATTAAAGATGGCGGACTTGATGTTGTATGCACGCAGATTTTGCAGCGTTCTAGCTCCTCTCGTGTCGTTTTCATGGTCTTGTTCGTCCTCCAAGACAACCATCACCTCTTCAAGAAACTTCTTCTTGTACAGCCTTTTACAGGCAACAATGACTCCTTGGTCCATTGGCTGTAAAATTGAAGTGATGTTCGGAGGGAGGAAGACGCATTTTATTTTTCCGTCGTTGCTAACTAACTTCTCGGAGTTGCGATGGGCCGGTGCATTGTCCAGTAGTAAGACGGCTTTCACTGCATGCGATGGAATTTTCATAGTCTCTTCTTGAAAACGTCACACTTCTGGCACAAAATTATTAAAAAACCAGTCTGAAAAATGCTGAAGGTAAACCAAGCATTTTTTGAACTTTCATAAATGACTGGCAACTGGTTCATTATGTTCTTTATCGCACGAGGTTTCTTTGCGTTTCCGACTATGACTGGAGTAAGTCGATGCAAACCATTAGCATTCGCACACAGTAGGGCAGAAAGCCGCTCCTTGTTGAGTTTACGGCCTGGTGTGCTAGTTTCATGTTTGTGTGCCAGAGTATTTTCAGGCACAGCACGAAAGTAGAGACCAGTCTCATCAGCATTGTAGACCTCAGACAAAATGAGACCCTCAGATTCGATCGTTTCCTTTATATGTTGACGAAAAGCCTCAACTTGTTCAGTGTCTGCACTCAGCGCTTCACCACATGTTGATCTATTTGTGATGCCATGCCGTTTACGAAAACGCCAAAGCCACCCATCACTCGCCTGAAATTGGATACCAATATGTTTCGCCAGTTTATCAGCAGCAGCCCGCAACTCGACACTACGAATAACGACGGCACTAGAACGTTGTTGAATAAACCATTTGTACACAGGATCCTCTAATTGTTTGTGTTTGGCTAATTTAATGTGTTTTCTTTCTCCCTCATTCTTCGAACTATCAACACTGTCCTTTAGCAAAAACTGAATAAGTTTATCTTTATTCTTTCGAATGTCTGAAACGGTTTGTTTCTTTACACCGTACACTTCACAAACATGTGCAACAGACGCGCCACCTTCAAGTTTACTTATTAGTTCAAGCTTTTGCTTTATACTCAAGTTCACACGTTTTTTCGTAACGCCAGACATACTTATGCTGTAATTCACTAATAAAGTAATGGACCTTGCTGTAACAACGCAAGTATAAACTCGTTAAGACTCTATTTAACACGTGCAAGGTTCGTACTATAGAAACACATGTAGCGTACACGCTGTGTTCTCTGAATAAACTGATGCGACGCTGTACGAATGTGAACTGCGCATGCATACGAATTATCATGAAAATAGCCGAATATTCAAGAGTGAAAATGCGTTGCTATGGTTATGAACTACCACCAAATTTAAATCACAACCATGGACTTCAAAAACTTAATCGTGATTTTTTCGTGTCAAAAATTTTTTTTAACATGGTAATGTTTTTAGGCTGGGGGTCATTCCACAAAATGCGTGATGCAAAATGTGTAACGTCATCGAATAATGTAACGCTCCAGGTGATGTTAGTAATAAATAAATTTGGTCACAGTGAAATAAGATGCTGAGATATTACGATTTAACCACATAATAAAATACCAAACAAAATGATTAACTTCCACTTACCGTCAATCTGTGTTGTCGTGTCCAAGGTTGCGTCATACGAACGTTAGGATACAAGCATGATTTTCAAGGTTGTGTGAATGATTTACTCAATACATTTGTTTATGAAGAGAAATTATTTTACTTTATTTTTAGTCATTATACTTTGTATCAAATAAGTTGTTATTCATTTTTTGATATGCTTGCAAAACATCTATTATTTTTAACTTGACCTTTAAATGAAATTTTCTTGAAACATGTTCTTATATCCTTTCTACTTATACATTAATGCTTACCTTATTCTAAGTCACCTATAAACACAAACATAAACAGCCCAGCTTTGCTCACTCACACATACATGCAATTTATTTTTTAAAAACCCCAAATCATTTTTAATACCCCATAACTTTTAAACATTTGTCGTAACCTTCCCCGCCGGCAACGTGGTTTTCGTGCGCACTCATTGTTACTCGGTTTAATTGATATTCGTGTCCGAACTTTAACTTAATATGTTCTCCACTGTATTGTCGACCGCGGTCACCTAATTTTAACTGTTAGGTCACTTTACTACCAACAATTTATAAAATTTTTCAAAGAGATACCCCGCAGGGTTGTACCGGTCAGTACTACTGGTGACGAACTGGGAGAACGAACGTAGCAGGTGCCGCTAACGTGATATCATACTTTTGGTGGAAACCACGGCCTTGTAGTTGTTCGTCGTAATTTCGTCCCATTTAATTCATGCAAGTTTTAGTGTGCAGATCGTCTAGGAAATTGGTGCGGCACTGGCTAACGTCACGAGATGGGCGGACCTTAAGTTTTGCATCCGCCAGCAAGTGAGACTAAGTTGAATAAAAATCGTTTCCTGACCATCTTGGTTTTTGGACGGTAGCGTCACCCGCGCGTATGCCTATATCATGCATACAAGCGCCAGGTCACACACAAACAAAGTTCTTGGAAATGAGGTTTGCTGCATACCTCTGTACTGACTGCACAATGCATACGGCGTATTTCTCCTTTGTTATAAACTGTTCCATTCACCACGTGTTCTGGTCACCGTTGAGAAATAAAATTTACAAATCTTTTATAAAACCCAAAAATGCAATAATTAAAAATACCCACAAATTTGGTCCGTTACAATACCCCCTCAATGAGAGGTCTTCTGTCAAAACAGAAGAAATCTCACTGATAAAACCCCTAAGAGGACCGGTGAGGGACTGGTGCCAACAACCCCCTTTTGTTCTTACTCTGCATGGGTAAACGACCCTCCTGGCTCGGCGACTATGCACGCATCTGAACGAGATCACTGGCCTTCTCTGTGCGAGATCCCAACACCGAAAAATCGAACAGACATGCACCACAGAGCACCTCACCTTCTATCATGCTACCCCAAAGATCCTCAATCCCTGGCTTAGATTATGCCAGATCCTCAGCCGATATGTTTCCCCTTATATGCAAGCTGGGCTGCCTTTAGCAGATACTGGGCTCACACACACACTTATACTACATATTATGAACATTGAAACATTTCTGCAAAATTTCTCTAAGTTAAAATCAACAATTGCCTCCTTTAAAATCAAACTACAAATCCGTTACCTAAATTGAATAATTCTCTCCATTAATTTTTCTGTTATTTAAAATAAGTCAATTGAACGTTTCTTAAAAATAATACATCCTTAGCCTAACATGTGATCACCTAGAGTCTAACAATACAATTCAATAAAATAATTCAATAATAATAAACATGGTTAGTACACAAACAATAAAATAATCAAAGTTTAAAAATATCAATTATCTGGCAGGCGCAAAATCAAGAATTTTTTTTTCAAAAAAAATTTCAAGTTCAAAAAATTTAAATTTCTTAAAATATTTCCTTTCCATATTGAAATTATTTAAAATTTGTTTAAATTGATCAAAAACAAAAGTTGAATTAACTTCCATACTAAACATACCTAGTATGTGACCTCACTATCAGCTGATCAAAACTAGGTCAAGTCAAGAACCTTGACCTACATACGTTATATACAAGTTACATCTGTGAACACACTAAACATCTGTAAAATTCTGTCTTTCAACACAAAACATAAGAAAATACAATATTTAAAATTAACAAAATATTATTATAATTAACAATTACATTGACATTTAAATTATTCAAAATAACCACTTTCTAACTTTACATTTCCAAATTCTATCAAAAATTTGTCACTGGTTTCAATTAAAAATTTTGTATTCTTGTTATAAATCTCTTTCTTTACTATTCTCCCTCTACATTACTTTGGGTGATTTAATCATTTATTTTAGCTTGATATGCCACTTGGCATGTATTCATATGATATCTTTCTCACTCTGACTCTACTATTCACTAACAACTATAACTCATATGACACCCATCTCTATCAAAACATCTATCCAACAATCTCTAAACCCAACTTATCATTAAACTCAAATCGCCACCTTCTCTCTACACATAAAAAAAAACTCTCTAACCCTTTGTACCTAGGATAAGTGTGTTCCCCCCCCCCAAGAAGCTCATTTCCTTAATCTGGTCCCTGGATTCTACCTAAGGCGACCCCTTCCCACCAAATCTGTCCCTTCCCGTCCCAACCCTTTTGTTGCGGACTCCCACATTACACTACCCCCTTTTACAAAATTGCCATCCCCAAATCTCAATCTTATTACCTCACTTCAACTACAACAAAATACGTTTAATGAAGAAATTTGTGTTAGTGGTTGAAATCACAATCGAAATGATCAATATTGCACACCACTATATGAAACTTATTCCGATTAGCACTTTCAAGCTTCACAGCTCATCGTCAGATCAGGAATAGACTGAAAATATGTAATACCCAACCCTTCACCCCTCTCCCCCACCCTGCTCACCCACAACAAACTAAAAATTAATGACCCTTCCCCACCCCCTAAACTCTGTCTCACCATCTGTGCAGTTACATATTTTTCTAGTAAATTCCTTGTGTTTCTGTGTGTGTGTGTGTGTGTGTGTGTGTGTGTGCATCCTTTTAAACTACCCTCTTCCTCTCCACACACGTGGGTCAGTCACACACCCTTATTTTAAAACAACCAATTAGTACTAGGAAATATAATTCTTAATCTTATCTATCTGCCCTCTCTCATTTACTTCTTAATCATGTTATAAAATATTTCTTCATTATCAAATTTAATTTTAATATTAATTAAATTGTCTAACCCTTTTTCTCTTTCTTTCAATATTTCTAACTCCTCTCTAAGCTTCCTTTCAACTGTGTTATTTACTACTTTTACAATTTCGTATTCTTCCAAAGGATTAACAAACTTGTGGTTGTCTTCTATGAAATGTCTTGCATATAACGAATTGGTTGTTCTATTACCTTCTCCACGTTTGTGGTCAGACAACCTGCATGCGAATTTTCGTCCTGTCTCCCCTAGGTACACTTTGTTGCAGTCTTTACATTATAATTTATAAATTCCGCTTTTCTGTAATACTGGAATTTTTTCTATATTCTTATTCCTTATCTTATCAAATACCGTTTCACATCTTTTAATAGCTATATCTACTCCATATTTATTAAAACATTTTATAATTTTTCTAGTATGTGAACCTATGTATGTCAATGACCCTGCATAATTCTTTTGTTCTGGTTCTATTTTAGCTTTTTGTATGTTGACCCTTTTCATAACTTTATCCACTATGTTGGTGCTATAATTATTATTCCTTACAATTCCCTTTATCGTTTTTAACTCCCTATCTTTTGATTCGGTCTCTTTTAAACACTTCTGAGCTCTGTAACAAAAGGAATTGATTGCCGCCATTTTATATCTGTATGGGTGGTACGACTCTCTTGGTATAATTATATCAGAATACGACTCTTTCCTAAATATCCCAAACTGTAGTTTCTCATTATCTTTAATTTCTATGTTTAAATCTAAGTAATTTATTTGCTTACCTCCTATCTCTTCCTTAAATTGTAAGTTTTTATCCGTATTATTTACCTCCTTTATAAACTCATGCACTTCTTCTATGCTTCCTTCCCAAACTACTAATACATCATCAACGTATCTAGACCATATTTTATATTGCCTTTATACTTAGTGGAAGTTATTAATTGGAACGCAATTTTGAGGTAAAAGGTGGAAAGAAGAATTGAGGAAATGGCAAATAAGGACATACAAAACATCAGTATGGGAAGTTGGTAGAATTCTACGTACATACTGTCACCAAGAACATAAAAAATGGAGCCAGTACATTGAACCAGCAGAGACTTTCCTTAATTGGTCATACCATGACACTATCGGAACCAGCCCTTATCAGGTAATGTTTGATGAACCACCACCAAGAGAAATCACATCGTTAATAAATTTTCCTCCAGGAGAGAGAGTGGAGTTCAATAAAGTCGAAATGCACAACAGATTGTTGCATAAAGTGGAACTTCAACAAAAAAGGGATCAAGATAAAAGGAAAAGGTTAGATACATACCAAATGGGAGATAAGGTATTAATAAAAAATAGATAACTACCCAGTTCTATAGAGGGTATTGCGAGGAAGTTACTTTTACTTTATACTGGACCTTACATCATAACCCAGGTGAAGGGGAATAATACATATGAAATCAAAGCAATTAACAATAACCGAATAAAAGGAGTATACAACCAGTCTGAAATGAAATGATATCACGAAGAATAAAACCAGATATGAAAATTGAAGCAATCAACAATTTATTTTGTAAACAAGTAAAACGAAAATAAATTTGTTCTAGTGGGGGGGGGGGGGGGGCTTTATGTAATGTTACATAACCCAGTCCCAAAAATGATAACTTAATTATCCTACCATAAAGGTCAGAAATGGGTATAATATACCTAGCTCTAAATTACTTTATATCACCAAACATTATAAACTATATTTAATTGATATAAAGTGTAACAAGTGAGTTATAGTGTACCCAGTGAGTAAATAAGTGACTTTGAAGGGAGCATCTTACAGACTTGTGCTGTAGATGTAGAAACAATTAATTATAATAGTAGACTGTGTTGCTACTAACCAGTTATGTATTTTAATTATTGTATGGTTTGTATTGTGTAGGCAACTAAAATTTAGCACCTAGGTTTAATTTTATATTTAATAGAATAATTATGTTTGAATATAAGATAACCCAGGGTTAAAAATAAAAGAGTTAAATATAAGATGATAATAAAAAATAAAATAATACTGTATGAGGAAAATGGCAGAAGAAAATAGTGCAGTGTAAGGATACTATAAAAAATTAATAAATAATATATAAATTCAATTAAAGGAAATAATAATATTAAAGACCTATATCTAAGGTTATAAGAAAATAAACAGAAAAACCTTAAATAAATCAAATTGGATAATAAACCAAAGTTAAAAAGAATTATTTTTCTATAAATAAGAAATAAATTTATAATAATTAAAAACAGCCTATATACTCAAAAGTAAATAGAGGCACCAATAAAAAATGATATAAAAATTAGTGGTAACTATGAGTAACAATATAACAACATATGAATTAATTGTTAAAAACGATTGGAAACCGTTCGGTTGAGAAAAGTGATGTCCCAAAAATTGTATTAAAACCATTTTAAAACTTTCGGAAACGGTGCAAAAATGGATTAAAAATTAACTCACAGTATCCACCTTATGTTCAAACTCCAGATATCAAATATAACGTGCTTTACCCGATAAAAAAGTGAAATAACCATTTCCAAGATCTGGCCTAGCTGAACCGCACTTCGAGTTTTTAGCGAGATTGTATCTTAGGGACCTTCAACAAAATTATAAAACAACTAGAACTACAACACTAGAACCAGCTCCATTCAAGTAAAAACTTCGAGGAAAGAGGTAATATAAACGTTATTAATCCTTATTAACCAAGAACAGCGAATTTTAAAAATAAGAAATTGTATAATCTGGGTGTAACAAAATTGTTCTTACTCTCTCTTCTAACTAAGATTAAACAACTTCCTTAATCTCTACCAAATCACACACACTCGATTTCTGTTTCTTTTGGTAAACTTCAAATCCGATTGATTTGAACATTAGTAAATATAATTCATAAGTGACGATCGCAAAAAGGTACTTTGACTTTAGCTAATACCCGTGAGACGTTACAATATATATATATATATATTACTTTAATATTTATAACTAAATTTACCTCAAGATATACTTTTTTCCTATTAGGAACATGTTTCGAGAGTTCCTGTACTCTCATCTTCTCCTAGATGAGAGTACAGGAACTCTCGAAACATGTTCCTAATAGGAAAAAAGTATATCTTGAGGTAAATTTAGTTATAAATATTAAAGTATTATATACATCAAGAAACGGACTGTAGCAGAAAGTGATTGAGAAAATATATATATATATAAAATCTGTAATTCTACTACACAAACAAAATTTCATTAATAGAATCCGTGTTCTTCATTTCCTTTGATAAAAGCTGCGGATTTTATGAAAATGTAGCTCTTCATTTTCATTGTGTGGAGGAATAGCGAACAAAAACAACTGTCTTTAAAAATTACAAATTATGGTATATGTTTTCATTGTTGAAAATTTTCCCACTTCCCATGTATGAACAATTTGTCTAATTCTCGGACTTGACAATTTTACATTTGTTTTTATTGTTTTCCTGGACAGAAATTTTATCTCTTAAAAGAAGACATGTCTGGAAAAAATCAATCCTTGTCAAAAATTGTAACATTAGTTAAAAAATGATCAGTTAGGAAAAGAACAAATGTATGTGAAACAGGGAATTAGTTATAAAGTGCACAAACTTGCTAAAAGTTCTCTATCTATATTGAGTTTTAGTTGCCTACAAAAATGTTTCATAAAAGACACGTTGGATTATTGGATTTTATTGTTCATAAAATGTTCAACTATCACTAATACGTAATTCAGTATTTCCGACTATGGAACACTTATTTGTAGACTAAATACCAAATACACCTTCTGACACACGTTGTAAGATTGTCTACAAATAAATCCGACATGGACAGTAAAAGTAGTAAATTTTTTTAATAGATTTATCAAATGTGAAGGTGGTAATGGTGGAAGCAGGTAACATGGCGGAGGCTGAGCTTTTCAGGTATTTTCTTGAAACAAAAGAAGTTGGAGGCCTGAGTCCCCTGCTGAAGAGATTATTTTGTAAAGTATAACACAAGTGTGCCCACCATGAAAGGGTGTTCAGTGCTGCTGGACTCATTATAAGGGGCAGGCAAGGAAAATGACAAAAATTTCAAAATTCAGCTTTTGTTAAACTTGAGTAAGGTTTTGCAGTAATAACTGTAAAGTTCCATTTATTACATATTTTAATATGATTTTAATTATTTCAACAACTAAAGTAGTTTGCTCAATAACGGTAAAATAAGAAACAAACAAAAATAGAAAAACAAAAACATTTTAACTTTTAATCAGTTAATTTTATTTTAACTTTAATCAATTACTTTTTGTAAGCATTAACTTTAACTTAGTTTTGAGTTTTGAGGGGCATTAACTTTAATCAGTTAACAATTTTTAGTAACTTTCCCAAGTCTGGTACCTTCCACTATTAACACTTTCAAGACTGGGCTCTCCCAGATGTAGCTAACAACCAGAAACTGCACATTTTTGGCTTATTTCTAATTTTTACTGTTAAAAAACCGTTCAAATTAACTTTTATGTAAGATAATCGTTTTGTAGAGGAGACTTTCTTCTTTTAATTTGATATATTGCACAATTTATCCAATGTTTTTATAGTTTTCAAATTTTTAGTTGTATGTATCCATGTTTTTAATTTAAAAAAAAATTGTGATAGCACACACACTTCACTGTTCACATTGTACTAGTAAAATTAGGTCCATTAGGTAAAAGATTTATACATTATAATATATTTTAGTATGGAATACTTTGAAGCACTCCAACACATAGAGGAACGTTACACGCCTGACAGTAATATCAAGTTCATGAAATGTACAGATGGTTCTTCTTGCACATTTGACACAACACCACTAGCTTCTAATCAGAATCAGATTCGTCATCTAAATCACTATCGTCCATTTCAGAACCAGATTCATTTGCTATCTGTTCACGTTCCTGAGCTGACAGATATTGGTCCCATGAAGTCATGATAATAATAAAAACTTAACACTAATATAACTAAAATATAACACAAAACACAAAAATACTCAAAAATTGTGTTTTGGTGTCGGTAGTGAAAAATTATATTTAGTTAAGTAATGGACACGTCATGGACAACAAACTCCAAGAATTAAAAAATTGTCTAAAAAGTTGAGAAAACAAAGATAAACACACCATGAAACTGTGTGAAGGTTAGCCGGAAGCATAGCATCATTATGACTGAGAACAATGAAGAGTTATCTCGTCATGAGTATAGAAAATGTGCTGTAATTCCTGTTTCATAATGCTGATCCCATCTGTGAATATTTTTTGTGAACTAAGAGAGTTGAAGGGCCTGGTACAGCTGTTCACGGCCGACTGTATTTCGTTGCTTAAGAAATACAAGCTTTGAAACATGAAGACAGGTTAACTTGTCCTTCATCAAGTAAGGCATTTTTTCGACAGATATTTTAACATGTCCGTCATCTGGAAAGTGGTAATTTTAACTTAGTTAGTTTTGGAGGGCATTAACTTTAATCAGTTTAATATTTTTATTAACTTTCCTAAGTCTGGTAGTTTCCACTGTTAAAGATGCCACTCCTGACATACTGGTACAAGGATCATATGGATCGTGGTCTTAAAACAGTGGAATAAGTCAGTAAAAATCAGAGAAATCAATACAGTTTTTATTAATACTCACATTTGTGCTGTAATAGTTGTCCTAGGTACACAGTTATCGAATACACACTGTACACAAGAATTAATAGAATTCACCAAGTTATGTTAATTCATTAGTCCAAAATTTATAAATGATTACAAATAACACTCCGTTAATGTAACACACTGTAATCACTTGAATAACAGTTCATGGTAGAACTCAAGTAGTTGAACTGCATTTCCACTTGATATCTTTTGGTAACAGTAATTTTTAAGAAAGTATTTTTAATGATTCGCTCATGTAATATATTTAAAAGAGTGGGATGTTTTGTGAAATATTGGATGCTAAGATTTACATGTAGCTAAGGTTTCCTGACATGGATAAAACTTCCTTTTGTGAGTCATTTCTCATCTGCTGCAACAAAAGTTAAATGTGACAGATTTTTGTCATTACAATATTTATAGAGAAGAATGGGCATAAGATACATCTCACAAGTGCCATGAACACGTTTTTCATCTTGACATGGGCCACATTGGTTTAACTGAGATGTAATAACTTATCATTAACCGAAACTTGTAAATATAGCTTCGTTAATCAGTATACAAAGTCAGTTACCAGTCACACAAAGAATAATATGCACATCCTATCATATCAATGAGACATGTTTTAAAATGTTACTAAGGAATTGATATTAGTATATTTTCTAATAGTCATCATATTCATGAGTTGAATCAGCTTATAAATAACAGTTGACAAGCATGTAACAATGATTGTGAATAACAGAGGCAGTCATTGAATGAAATTAACTGCAGTAATATATAAGTGATGACTAATTTACACGTGGTCGTATAAAATAATGCTACAAATTGTTTGGTAAATTCGTATAACTGTTATTTTGAACTACCCTTTGCAGTTGTTCAGTAAATTCTTGTTTTGTTTTGTTAGAGTAGCCAAGGGCTTCTATATAATATAAGAGTTGTGTCTATCTTCAATAATTATTTTCTTTAGAGATTAATAGGTTGTTTAATGCAGATATGTATTTTATATGGTAGTATCATTTTGGTTTGCTGTCAGGAGACAAGTCAAATAATGAGGAGTCCATAAAATGACTGACATACTATTGTTTGTGATTAGCAAATTATACAAGGAAACTCATCAACTTAAAATAGGTTTGTATTATTTGATGCATGTATATGTCAGCTAAGATCTGTAAAGTTAATTAAATACGTTCTTAAATATGATATTGCATTAAGTAAATGTACCTAACAGTTCATTCTACCTCTTCATGATGTAGTTTATAAAATTGTGTAAAATATATTTTTGAAATCTAGTTATCAATACAGGAAACAGCACTCAAAATACTATAATCATACAAGACGTTGTGCATAGATTGTCTGTTAAAATATTGTAATGCAAATACAGTTATGGTGAGAACCTTTTTTTTTTGATATAGCAAATCACAGTCATTAGGCATATGAAATTTCACATCAGGATTTGTTTACAGGACTGGGCTATGCTTTATATACAGATGCAGCTGTGTGAAGAAACGTTACGTCATTGGCTGGATGCAAGAAACCATAGCCTTGCACCTGTGAATGAAACCTACTGTGTTTCCATGTTCAGGAAAATTGTTTCCGGTGTAGAGTATATCCATTCACAGGGAATTGTTCATCATGACATTAAGGTAAAACCCACTTCATTGTAAGTGCAGCCTGTCTCAACCATATTTTATACGTTAGCAGTTATTGTAAATTTTATGCAATGTTGTAATGCTAAGAAAATAAGTAGCTGAAGTTAACTTTATTATAAGATTGTTGTAACAGATGCCTTTGAAATATATGTGGTAAACATATGATTAAAAAAAGCAAAGACATTGCAGATTGACATTGTTTACAATGCAAAAACTTACGTAGGCTTTCACATCCAGTGTCAGTTGAATTAAAATTTTCCAGGCTGTAGAGCCATGTTCAACATTATAGTTGTTGCCAAGTGTCTCAACTGCACCTGTGGCAGTCATTCTTCAGTTGTGTGCTGGCAGACACAGTCTTAGAGTCCACAGTCTAACTTTGCAGCCTTGCTTATTTTATGTCTGTACCACCACAGAAAATAATTGTCAAAAATGTAGTTGAATGTTTGACACAAACTAAGATGTTGGACATTGTACAGCCAATTGTACAGCATTTTGGAGTGAAGCTAAGAGATCAATTTAAACAACAGGATTCTCACAAAATTTGTTTAGTTTCTATAAAAAGTTGACAACATAGGGTAAAGATAAAAAGAAAACTGCAGATTTGTTGTTGAAGTGATTTGTATATTATTAAAAGTGATGTAAAAATTCAAATGAGTCATGAGTTATTAAAATACAAAATATTACTAGCTTATCCTTTGAAAACAGAAAGATATTGTCAGAAACTAACAAATTACAATTAAAAATTAAAATGAATGAAAACCATATTTTTTCAAATACCCTGCACACCTTAAAAAAACGTGTGAAAAAGTCTGTTGGGTTTATTCTAATCAAACTTTTTAGCATCACTTTCTTCACCAATTTTGTTACCAATTTTGATTCTCCTACTTTACATGCATCAGACGCTAAGTGAGTATGCGTTTAATGTATATCATTGTCATATGAATGTTAATAGAGATTGAAGTGTGGTTTAGTAGTTTTAAAGAAACAGACTTCATAGTAAACAATATTTTGAATGAAACTGAGTAAGAAGGGAATGCGTTTGCGATCATTTATGGTCAGCAAAAAGTTACAGACAATCAGAGAGGCGGAAAAAGTGTATTGCATCCAGAAAATTTGATGTGAGCAAAATTGTATCAGAGACAAACAAAATAAGAAAGATTTGTTATTATGAAGCAGTAGCAGAAGCAGAAGAATGTTTTGTGAACAGAAAGCCAAGTATCCCCAAATAGTGGAGTTATAGGTAGTTTGGTTATGATATGTCTGTGGAAGTGCCAAATAAAGGCTCTCACATTGGCAAAATAAAGTGGAATTGCAGACTTCAAAGGTAGCTGTTTTTTCAATGGATAGGGGATTTTTCATGAGAAGAAAAAACAGATTTTCTCTTCCCACAGATATATATTTGGACTTCAAAAGCAAAAAACTTTTACGATTTATCCCAGAGGATATGGTTATGGCGAAATAGTTTATGTTAATGACATAACAATTGATTAATGACATAATAATAATTATAATAGTAATAATAATAATTATAATATAATAATAATAATTATTAATAACATTAATAATTGATTAATGACATAATAAGTTTATGGTTCTAACACATGTTTATGTTAATGAACCATCTGATTTATTATAACTCAAAAATTAATTTCTTTTTACTTGTTTTACTTTCTTTTTCGATTATGTTATAAACAATTATACAATATGATATTACGTAACCCAAATTTTTATATAATAATCTTTTGTTGAATAAGTGTAAGTCAAAGTCGAAAGACAAAAGACGAACAAAGTTTGGCACGAGGAGTTTGTATCAAACACAGTTTGGTAATTCTCAAACGAGAAAATTTACCTTCTCCACATCTGTCCTAAGGTAGTAGTCGGCAGTGAAAACTGCTATCACAACTTCCTTAGCTGAAGAGGAAATAATCTTTTCTCTACAAACGATTAGGAAACATAAAATTACTTAACCAAATTAGACAAACCAGTACTTCGCATTCTCTCTCTCTCTCTCTCTCTCTCTCTCTCTCTCTCTCTCTCTCTCTCTCTCTCTGAATTTTGCATTTGAAGAAAAGTCAAATGATTATTAAATGTTGGCTAGTCGATCTAGTTTGACGAGTACTTATCTGGAGTGGATATCCAAGATGTTACGCCATCACTCGCAGTTCACTTTTTCACTCCAACAATCAAAAAACTGTCTCACACTGTTAAATAACGTTTACGGTTTCATTTTTTCTTTCAAAAGAGTTATTTATAACTGGTTTAGATTCATATTCACAACTTTTTGTAGGTCTACGCTTAATTTGCCCGCGGGCTCTGAAGTATTACGAGTTAATTAAAAGGTTTAAAATATTGGAAATTGTATTACCTACCTTTATCGGTAATTTACCAAGGTGTCGTCTGGTGTACTTAGCAGAGAAAAACAGGGAATGCAATTGACAGACACATATTTATAAGTTCAAATAAAATATTACTTTATTTACTTTAGCATGACATTTTTCTTTTTTGCTTGAATCTGTTATAACCCCATTCTTGTTATCGAATTACGTGATACATAGTGAGACCTCTGCGCCACGCAACTACTACTAATACAAACAATATATATATTTTACTTCTTATAAAATCTTAATTATTAAATTATGTATTCTATAATTTAAGACGAACCAATTCTTTGTTATCGCACACACCCACACATTCCAATGACCCCATTTTTTAGATTTTGTTAAACAATGAATTTAGTTTGGAAAGTTATTTCCTTTAGTGATTATATTATAGTAGATAGTAATACAGTGTACTCATCCTGGACAGGATTCCACGTTGTTATGCAATGTCTCATGCACTGTTCCACTGTAGTTTGTTCATTTTAAACTTCCGCCACCCATTACGATTAATTCTTGATCACATCGAATGACACCCTTAGTTTACACACACTTTAATTATGATTTGATTTGAATGACTTCAGTGATTTACGCACACCCGACCGGCCGGCCTTATTACTTGGTGAGAAGTGACACTTGCTACAAAAACTGGCGAGCATTTCCATTTTCACCGCCTACATGATGTTGGCGGAAATACAATGACGTTAAGACAGTTCATTGGTTCTTTTCGATCGTCGATGCTGTTTTGTGGTGACACCACAGGCTGTGGCTCACCATTTCCTTCGTCTCCCAAGCACATGGCAAGAAATCTTTCGGCTTAGCCATTTTTTGTTACGGCGTCCTTTTCGCTTGTGTGACGCAGGTGAGGCGCTTGTGCGGGTGGACTCACATTCCACATGTGACAATTCTCAGATTTTTTGTACCGCACACACCGTTCCAGACTAACGTATGATTAAAAAGCTCTGCTGTAGTTCTTTGTGCAAGTCGACATGGGAATTTTCTAACCCACTTTTAAATATAGAAATTAATAAAAGAAACCCCCCCTTTTCTGTACTATTACAATACCCCCCCAATGAGAGGTTTTCATGCCCTAAAGCATAAAATTTCTCATTGCCTAACCTAAAGGGACCAGTGTCGATATGGAACCATTACCCTTCTTTAGTTCTCATTAAACTCACTATGGGTTTATCCACCCCCCTAGTCAAACGACTATGGACGTATCTGTCCGACTTTGTTGGACTTTCTACCTGAGAATCCCAACACCACAAAGCCGAACAGACACGAGACGTCGCTGTTCCGACACGCCGGCCAGAACAGGTACGTTCCACAGTACCACCTGACTCTTATACATTTCGTCAACACATTTCATCAGTGGTTCTATTAATTTTCCATATCTTTCACTGATGCGTCTCCCCTTAATTGTATTGGTTCGCCTTAGGCAAAGCATTGGTTCTTGTTTTTAATTCTAATACATACATAAAACAGTTGGTTAGATTTATACATTCTTAACAGCAATGTAAACAGAGTATGACCGTCCAGGAACATCGGCATAAACTCTTGAACTCTACATCATTTATTAACGTGAATTAAAATTTTATCTTTTCTTCAAATATAATTTTCCATCAATATTTCAATCAAAATTTTTTTTTTATGTTCCAAAATTCTTCAAATGAATTTATTTTATAGCTACACTTGGTTATAAAGATAACATAAAATACACATCATGAATCAGCTGACCTCTTCTCTACTTATATTGAAACTTAAAATTTAACATAAAATTCTTTACTGCCAAGAATAGAATTTTTTTTTTTCTTTCAAAAAAACTTTAATTTCCAAAATATTTCTTTTATCAATTTCCAAAATTAATTTACTTACATTAATTAATCAAAAAAAAATCCATGAGTCAATTACGAGAAACATATCATGGCTCTACATCAGTCATCAGCTGATCTCTCTGGGTCAGGTGAATGACCTTACCCTAGATACACTACAAAAAATTATACCATGTAAAATACATAACATATGTTCATAATTCTTACACACTAACATAATAAAACATAATAAACAAAATAGAATAAACACCTTCTCTCCTCGAATAATCTTTTGCAAAATCTGTAAAGTCGTTTATGAAATTATTATACAGCAGCTTTAACATATTCAAATCAATTACTTCTGAACAACTTCTCTGCCTTTTAGCGTAGGATCTCTTGAATCAAAATAAAATAATTTATTAGCTTATTAGCTCATTTAGGTTATGTCATTTAAAATTTCAATTCGTTACTCCCCTGAGTAACCTCCTTACCACACACACTATGACCCCCACTGGACTGTGGCGCCCAGTTGCTTCCACAAGAATGGAAGTTTGTTAGGGGTAGACGCTGCCTACCCCGTTCTTGCTTCAGTGTTATATAAAAAATTCGGTATTACTGATGTCCGAGGCCACCAGTAATCCTACTATAGATTCACACACCCTTAATACGGCACTACCGCCACCTTCGATGATAGCCGCTGTTCCATAGTTATGTAGATTCCCCTGAGTTACCCCCGGTTGTATTTCTAAGTTCACCAATTTAGAATATATTTTACATTATAAATCCACGGGGTTCGGTGAAGCCGTGACCGCCCGAAATGTAGGGGAAACTACTAAAGACATACAAGGGTTACACTGACACTGCTACTGCAATTCACAGATGGTAAACCCTTATATGTTTGGATATATTATTATTTAGTTTGAAATCTCTGAGCCTCATATACAATTTACCGTTCAAACATCAACATTTTATTTTATTTAATTGCATTATAAACTTCATACTTACATGTACATCACTCATATACTCGAATACAACATGATTACCTACTGTCATGGATACAAAAAAATATAAACATTTAGCACCATCAATTCATGTACACAACTCCATGTATCTTCTGAAACATAACAATCATATGACTCCACAACTAAACACATTTTACCTTTATTCATTTATTATTTATTTTCTAGTTCAAATCTCAGAAACATCATTTAAATTCATTAGCAAAATCTCTTTATTAAACGCTTTTATTTAACTTGCTTTTCGTGTCGGTCTCGGGTGATTTTTCAAATCGAATTTTCGCATACTTCCCGATGTGATAGCGACTTGAAATTTTGCATACACACTTGAATCACGTGACAATACAATATTATGAAAAAAAATACGTACATACATTTACCAATGTACAGATTATAAGTTAAATGTAGTCGCATTCATAAGCGAAGTTTTATATGTGCTACGTTATTGACAACAAAGAAGTAGTATCTATGGAAACTCGCCGGTTCCCATTTTCGATCACAAGCAAAGTAATTTTACTTTGTACAAAATGTTTCACTTTGAATTTTTTTTCTTCTAAAATTAAAATAAATAAATAATTCTTAATATGAATTACCCTGGCTTGGTATATGGCACTATTGAAAGTTTTCGATATCAGATACGGTCTTTTTTAGGTTAATTAATACTACACTTCTTAAAATTAAACACACAAAAATAATGAATAACAACTAACAAAAAAATTACAACAGTGTTATTGTGTGATAGTTCAGTGTTTGTAAAAAAATAGTTCGCTAGTATATATAGTGTCACAGGTTAGTTTATAATAACCGTTAAAAATTTTTTAATTTTGATTAATATCACACTACGTTCCTTTTTAAATTGACACTTTTATATTCCTTTTTTGTTGTTTCCACTATATAATTCATTTATTATTATTTTAACAATTCACTATATAGTTTTATCACTCGATTATAATTTAACTCCGGTTCACTGTACACCTAAACCTGTCTGATGTTCGATTCCGAGTCCTTAATTGTAAACAATGCGTATAACTAAAGACTTTAACCTCCAGTATCAACCGTTGGAAATATGTATGTGAAATGAAAAATGAATAATGGCAGTTGGTTTTTGACTTGCTGTATCTACGTTAATACAAACTTACTGTGTCATCTGTACCAGCGGCCGGCAAACATTTTCGTTAAGGGGGGCAGGATACTTTTAGGCTTAGTGGAGCAATCAAAATTTAAATCAGTTTGGTGAAACTGTCTACGTGATTCCAAATAATGGTAAGTAATTTTACTTTGTACAAAACGTTTCACTTTGAAATTTTCTAATGAAAGAGGAGTTATGTCGTTTTGCCTACATTATATGATGTACTTTCAATATTTTAATTGGTACGAAACGTTTCAATTTCAAGTTTTATAATGAAATAGGAGTTATACTATTTTACTGATTACATATATTATACTTGAATAACATATGTATAAGTTTAGCATTTTCATTGTAAACTCAAGTTAGCTAAATTTTAGTTTTTATTATACTGTGTACAAAAATATTAATTCAAATTTCTAGGTGTTAAAAAATGAGTCGAACAGAAACGACTACTCAGAGAAAGAGGCGGTTGGAAAAAAATGTAAAAAAATGGAGAAATTAAACAATGAAGATATTCAGACAAAGAAAGCTAGGTTGGAAACCCGCCGAAGATGCTTTTCATTAATGGTAGCTTCTGAAACAGTTGAAGAAAAAGAAGCAAGATTAATGCGATACAAAATGTGTAAGTTACAGAGATTACAAAACGAATTACCAGAACAACGAGAAGCACGATTAGAGCATGATCGTTTGTATCATGCACAAATAAGAGCCACAGAAACATTGCAACAACGAGAAACTCGATTAGAGAAGCGAAGAGTCACATATTCACAAGCAAGTGCTCAGTTGAATACTCATTTGAAAATATTCTATGACACTATTAATAAATTTTGTGATAAAATATGTGAAGTTTGTACAAAACGGTGCTATCCAAATCAAGTTGCAACATGCCGACCAAGTGTAGCAGCAGAATCATATTTGCCTGATGAACTCAAACAAAAATCAATTCTACTTCTTTGTCATAGATGTAAAACACATATTACCAGTAATAAGAGAACGTGTCCTTCAAAAGCTTACTGGAATTGTTTGGATCCTGGTGTACAACGTGATATCTTAAAACAACTTTCTCAATGTGAACAACGATTGATATCAAGAATAATGCCATTTGTTAAAATTTTTAAATTTGATGGGCAATTTGGACAATACGGCTTTCGAGGCCAAGCAGTATTGTTTGCTCAAGACATATTTGAAATCAGCGATAAACTACCAGATATGCTTCCAAGATCTTCAAGTAATGCTGGAATAGTGATAGTTACTGAACATCTTGTGGACTTGAATATTATTAGAGAATTCTCTATATCACGTGAAAAAGTTTATGATGCATTAAAATGGTTGATACATAATAATCCAATGTATAAAGGTGTGAAAATTGATAAAAATGTACGCATGAATGTAGAGGATTTGGCAAGAGTATTTGAAAAACCACAACAACAATTGAATGAAGTAATTAATCAAGAGCATCATTTTTATAAAAGAATTAATGAAGTATCAAGGATTGTACGAGCATCCTGGAGTCAAGATAATCGAGATGTGTTTACCTCGGGTTATGCAGGTGTTCAGTGTTGTGCAATGACACTTGCTAATATCGTAAGAGCATTTATTTATCCATCCACAAATTGGTCTTCAAATACTTTAGATATGAACATGATTGAAGGAGATCGTATTTACAAACAAATTAGAGAATTAACAGAAAATGACCCAACTGCATTTCCTATTAACGAAGATGGATATTTAGAGATACGTAATTTTTCTGTAATAAAACAAAGTCTAATTATATATGATTTTAATTTATCTTTGGAATATGAGGAACACACTAATATTTTTGGAAATGTACAAAATAATTTAAATAAGAACAATAATGGAATGATGCTGAATGAAGCCTTGCTAGCATTATTTAAACATCATCATGCTGGAATTTTGATTGCATTATCCAAATCTTTCAGAGTAATACATTACAACGAGAAATTATATTTTTCTGATTCTCACTCATGTTGTCCAAAAGGCATAAGTGCAAGACCAGATCTTGGCAAAGCATGTATAATTGAATGCGATACCCTTGCAGAACTTGAACGTATAATTAGAAGATCGACCGGATCTAAAAATAAATTGTTTACTTTGAGTTACATCGACCTTCATATAAATAATATTGACATCAATATGAATAATGATCTAAATACAGTAAATGAAAAAAGTTATAGTGACGTTAATATAAATGAAGTTATATCTGCAAGAACGTTTCAACAACAATCTAATAAACTTTTAGATCAACAACAGAATCAAAATGAAGAAAATAATGGATATCTCACTCATAACAAAGAAACTTATCAACAACGTTTGTTTGAACAACAATATAATCAAGTATTACATCAACAACAGAATCAATGCAATGCTTCGTTTGGACAACAATGCTCTAGAAATGCTTTTGAGCCACAACCAAGTCAAGTTAATGCTTATATGCAGATTAATAATGAATCGAAAATTGTACGAGCTTCATGGAACCAATACAATCCAGCAGTGTTCACTTCAGGCTATGCAGGTATTCAGTGTTGTGCAATGACATTAGCAAACATAGTAAAAGCATACATATACCCACCAAAATGATGGTCTACAAATACTCTAGATGCAAACATGTTTGCAGGAGATGAAATTTATAGACAAATTAGAAAATTAATGGCGAATAATCAGACTGCTTCTCCTATTTGCGAAGATGGATACTTAGATGTGTGTAACTTCGGCGTAATTAAAGAAGATTTCATCATGTATGATATGAATTTTTCATAGAATATAATGATGACACTGAAATCTTTGGAAACGTCCAAGATGATCAAAATCAATATGGAATTGGAATGACGTTGAATAAAGCCTTGCTTACATTATTCAATTATCATCAAGCTGGAATCTTATTTTCATCATCAAAATCTATTGGGGTAATGTATTATGATAACAAATTTTATCTTGTGGAGTCACATTCTTGCGGTCTAAACGGTGAGAGTGTTATACTTGATCTTGGCAGAGCTTGTATAATTGAATGCGATACAATTCCAGAACTTGAACGCCGATGTAAGCAATCAATAGGTTCACAAAATCAACAATTCACGATAAATTATATAAAAGTTAATATAAAATGTCTTGGAACGTGTAAGAGAATACGAGGAAAGAGAAGAAGAAAACATGTATTCGACAGCTAGAGATGCGCCCTCTGAACAACCAGAACACGTATTAGTACAAACAAGTGTTATGGCTCCAATCGATTTTGGGGAACCAGATGTCGAACAACAATACGAATTATCAAATGAATTGAATAAAATTATTCGAAAAACAAAAGATAACATTGTTAATGTTTGCCACGAACTGAAAGCAGAAGAATTTAGTTGGTTTTATCTTTTCCCATTTGGAATCAATGGGTTAAAAGAACCTTCAAGACGAGTGAAAGTTAGCCATTTGGATTACTTTCAGTTTAGAATTCTCGGAAAAGATACAAGATTCCAAAGAAATGATTATCTTTTCTATGCATTATCCATGTTTGAGAGTCAATGTGTAAGGTCTACTATTTCAGCTTGTGGAAAAAAAAGTTGAAGGTGAAAGTGGAATGGTTGAAGACGTGCATTTATACTTAAAAAACTTAAGAGGTACAGCAGCTTACTGGCGAAAAGCTTTGTATGAATTAATTGCAATGATTAAATGCATCGGCACACCTCACTATTTTATAACATTTAGTTGCAACAATTTATATTGGTTGGATATGAGAAAAGCATTGTTGATTGCAGATGGAAGGACAAATGTGGATCCAAACGATCTTGATATACATGAAACGCAACGTTTGATCGAAAAGTATCCCGTTATTGTCTCTCGACATTTTATGCTTCGTGTCAGTGCATTAATGAAATTTTTGAGAAATAATTGTGATTGTTTGGAGGCAAACTACTAGACTTTTGGTGGCGAGTTGAATTTCAAAATCGAGGGAGCCCTCATCTTCATATTGTAACGGTACAATTCTGGTACCATTGTAACTCTACGATTATTTACGGACAAATTATATGACTCGGGTCCCTGGTTCGGGGCCAAATGTAACTCTACGAATTACATTACAAAATTATAATTATATTTATCTCTTACCTTCGGGTTTTTTACTCCAAGGGTCGTTCAGACGAAACTGCTGCAAAAAGGATTACTTGGATTTGATATGTTCAATAATTACGTTAACACCAAAATTTTCAAATTGTAACAAATTATCTTTCTTTTTTATTTAGCACTCATAATACAACAGGTTATTATATTTTTGTGACTCTACCTTTTCTTGCTGTTATCAATAAATTGTAAGTAATTATCAATCTAAACGAGTATACATCCAAAAAACTTTCCTTAACTATTTCTAAATAGTACCGTAATGTATAGTAAAGAATTAACTATAATGAATTCTATTTAATGAACCAATACGTAATTTTTTTTTTTTTTTTATTTTTTTATTTTTTTTATTGAAAAATTATAATTTGTTTTGGCCATTTAATTATGTGCTTTCGCTTTTACTTAACTGCCCATGGTCCGATTCGTAGCACTGCCTGTTGAGACGCTTGCTTGGTTTCAACGCACTCCGACACTAGTTTGCATTGAGTTTAGTTGTTGTTAATTACTTTAAACTTTATGCACTGTAAAGTATATATTTATATAGCTGGCTGGCTTTTAAAATTTGCTCGAGCGCTTGGATGGTAAATAGGCTAGCCACGCGGCCATGAGTTGCAGTAGAACTTTTTATAAATGTTTTAACACTTAACTAGGTAGGCCGAATTTATTCTACGGCCTATCTTGTACTCCCGAGGCCACTGTTTTAACGAACTTGTCAAACTGCTCTTTACTGTCCGATGCAAACACTGGTGAAGAAGTGTGCTTACTAATGACCCACAGCAGACTGGGTTTCACACACAAGCCTGCTGCTATGTGATTGTGCAATGCGTCTGGCAGTTGTTTTGTCTGACTGTATGTGTGTTGCATTGCTGTACTGGAGGCTCCTTACAGGTGAAAGTCTGGCAATTTGGAAAGTGCTTAAAATGATGATTTGAATTAATATGAAATTAAACTGGGGTGGCTCACAAATCCGTACCGTCACAATACCCCCCCAATAAGAGATTGAAGGCCGAAGCGTTCAAACTCTTATTGCCTAAACCTAAGAGGATCAGTGAGGATATGGCGCCGCAACCCCCCTGAACACTCTACTACATCATGGGTTCTTACCCCCCTAGTCTGGCGACTGCGACAGCACCCATCCGATCTTACGGGACTTCTCTACTCGAGATCCCACCACCATAAGCTCGGACAGATACCCGTCCCAGTATCGCCTGACTTTAAAACATGTAATTAAACATTGACAAACGGCCTTCCATCACTCCATATCCCACATCTGATTTGTTTCCTCTTAGCCGTACTGGTTCATTGACAACGTACTGGCTCATTTTATATTATAGACCCAAAAAAATATAGTATTAATAAAACAATATTGGTTTACAATGATACACATAAATTCCAGTTAAATTGAATAATATTCCCCATACAATGTTGCCCTCCAAAATGGTACATAGATTATACAAGGTATCCTTAACTACTATATATGTATAGGATAAAAAATTCATAACATATGAAAAATCTATATGGACAGTAATATACACATCTTATTTTCCAGATACTATCTCATCCTGAACATTTTCCATCAGTTGTCAGTGTTAAATAAATGTTTTAATCATTATTGGCATCAATTAGCATTTAATTTATAATTCCAATTTGAATTTAAATGAAAATAAAGTTAAGTTCATTGTTAAAAATCGTTTCTATTAATTTTATTACTAAATTAGTTTAATTGTATTTAATTTACTTTAATTAATTCAATTAATCTCAAAAGTTACAGTAATTGCCTCATTATTATTTGGTCTGTAAAAAAATTTAATTTCAATTCTCTTCTATCACAATAATATACTGATTCAGCAGACTACATTTTTTGTTATTGTCACCAAGCATGACTACAGACCTTAGTCTCAACATACCACACCTGTTTATATAAACACTAGTCTGCAAGACTCACATAGTATAAACATTCTGGTTACATCATGTACTGGCATATATACTTCCTGCAAAAATTTTCCTTTCTATAAATCTTTTTATTAACATATTTGTCAAAATCTCTTTCTTGCAATTCGAACCAAATATAATTTTAATTCACCTTTCAATTATTATTACCTTTCAATTACAGTTTCTATTTAATACTATTATCTCAATACCATTATTATTATTATTACACTCTTTTCACACCTGTAAACATTTTATTCTATCTGACTGGTATAATGAACTTTATACTTACAATACATTATCCACCTATTGACATGAATACAACATACACACCACACACACACACCAATATCTCCACGTAACCTCTGAAACATTTAACAACAATGTTATTTCATACAAACAATTTATCATTTTATAATACATACAATTAATTTCACTACACATGTATTTACAACTCTTCAGCAATAATTATTCAGTTACATCACACTTCAATATCAAAATCAGCTAGGTCATTATCATAGATTGACATATTTAAATTGTTCGTTTATGAATTTCAACCTCCATCGTCAAAAATTAATCGGGGTTTCAAATAACAATTTTCAATTTTATTTACATTCCGTATACGGTTATCTTGTGTTTTGTAACCATACAATTTCTGTTTATTCCTTTTACCATAATAATCATATACTAAGTCAACATTGAGTACATCGGTTAAGTCTCCATCAGTAATATTCATTATCAAGTCAGTTATTTTTTCATCATAAGATAAATTATTATTGTTTGAACATGTATCATCAAAATAATCTTCATTCTCTATTTTAACAGGTAAGTATTTCGTCTCTAACATCTCTCTCAACTCATTATAATTTCTCTTTACTTTGTATAACTCTGTCTCTCTTTCACTACACCATTCTATATTTAAACTTCTCTCATCATAACACCATATCATACTTTCTCTCTCATTCCATGCAGAGGGTACAAAATTATTCAACAAAAATAAGCAACTCAAATCTTTCACTAATAAGGGTCTCTTGCTGTCCAATACTAACAATTTTGAACACTCTGGTTCATCACAAATAAGGGGAAAATTTACCCCCTGCCCTACACATTCATCTACTTTTTCTAATTCAACAACACTAATTATTACTTCATTACAACTTATCATTTTCTCACTCTCACTTACTGTTTCACTATCTATTTTCAACGTATCACTTTCTGATACCACCCTTTCAATCACATTACCATTTTCAATATCATTGTTACTATTTATCTTACTCTCTACTACCACGTTTTTACACATATCATTATAATTATCATCTGTTTTATACTCAAAATTTTCAGTTACCTTTTGTATTTGTTTCTCAATTTGTTCTTTAAATGTATTAAAACATTCATTCGTCTGTTGTTTCATATCATATAAACGCTCATCAAATTTTGTATTCATTTCGCATAAACGCTTATCAAATTTTTGGTCAATATTATTTATATCGCCCTTTAACTCATGGAACTTAACATTCTGTATATCGAATTTAATATTAATATCCCCTCTTAGTTCACTGAAATTACTATACATCATATTATACAATCGTGTTAACATATTGTCCTCATCGGACTTCTTATTTTGATTTACTACAATAGGTGTTGAATGAATTGCAACTTCATTCATGATTTTCGATTCGTCTACATTACTTTCACTCGTTAACAGTGACTCTGTTTGAATACCTGAATCGCCTTTATTGGCCGACTCAGTTGACGTGTTTTCATACATTGATTTATTTTCGGCCTCACTGCCGACAACTACATCAATTTCATTTATTTTCTCCATTATGAAATTAATTTATTTAACCACGCCCTCACTTCCAAATAACCCGTTCTGCAGCTTAATTAGGTCTGGCGAATATAGGTTGTAACCTATACTCGCGTCGCTGTACGGGGGCCAAATGTAACTCTACGAATTTTTTACGGACAAATTATATGACTCGGGTCCCTGTTCGGGCGCCAAATGTAACTCTACGAATTACATTACAAAATTATAATTATATTTATCTCTTACCTTCGGGTTTTTTACTCCAAGGGTCGTTCAGACGAAACTGCTGCAAAAAGGATTACTTGGATTTGATATGTTCAATAATTACGTTAACACCAAAATTTTCAAATTGTAACAAATTATCTTTCTTTTTTATTTAGCACTCATAATACAACAGGTTATTATATTTTTGTGACTCTACCTTTTCTTGCTGTTATCAATAAATTGTAAGTAATTATCAATCTAAACGAGTATACATCCAAAAAACTTTCCTTAACTATTTCTAAATAGTACCGTAATGTATAGTAAAGAATTAACTATAATGAATTCTATTTAATGAACCAATACGTAATTTTTTTTTTTTTTTTATTTATTTTTTTTTTTTATTGAAAAATTATAATTTGTTTTGGCCATTTAATTATGTGCTTTCGCTTTTACTTAACTGCCCATGGTCCGATTCGTAGCACTGCCTGTTGAGACGCTTGCTTGGTTTCAACGCACTCCGACACTAGTTTGCATTGAGTTTAGTTGTTGTTAATTACTTTAAACTTTATGCACTGTAAAGTATATATTTATATAGCTGGCTGGCTTTTAAAATTTGCTCGAGCGCTTGGATGGTAAATAGGCTAGCCACGCGGCCATGAGTTGCAGTAGAACTTTTTATAAATGTTTTAACACTTAACTAGGTAGGCCGAATTTATTCTACGGCCTATCTTGTACTCCCGAGGCCACTGTTTTAACGAACTTGTCAAACTGCTCTTTACTGTCCGATGCAAACACTGGTGAAGAAGTGTGCTTACTAATGACCCACAGCAGACTGGGTTTCACACACAAGCCTGCTGCTATGTGATTGTGCAATGCGTCTGGCAGTTGTTTTGTCTGACTGTATGTGTGTTGCATTGCTGTACTGGAGGCTCCTTACAGGTGAAAGTCTGGCAATTTGGAAAGTGCTTAAAATGATGATTTGAATTAATATGAAATTAAACTGGGGTGGCTCACAAATCCGTACCGTCACACCATAATAATAATTTTGGGAAAAAATGGTTCTACAACATAATTATTGTATTTTATTTTAAATACCATATAAAAGATTGGTGAAGTTTTAGTGAGAATTTTCAATAACGTAATATTGAGTGGACAGCATTTGTGTCGAGGTCAGAGTAAAATCACAAAACCAGCAAAAAACAGTTCGTCATAATAACGTATCAACAAGCCGAACCCAGTGATTACGTCAGCCAAAAGAATGCATACTTTTGTAAACAAATGGGGCTTGGCCGTTCAAACAAAAGAACCAGTGACGTAGTTTTCCCCCACCTCTGCAATGCTCAGTGGTGAAACATGGCCATTTTCGTCTAGACAGTGAAGAGAGCCGGCCGGCAAATTCACCAAGTGTGTTTATTTAAATTTAATACCACCAAAAGTTTATTAATAACAGACATATACTAACATTTTTGAGTTAAAACATTGGAAGCATGTGATCCACGATGGGACGCTACGAAAACGAGAGTGTGTGATCCATGATGGGACGCTACGAAAACGAGAGTGTGTGATCAAAGATGAGACGTTTTCGATGTCCGTAACTCAAAAGTACAGGGAGTGACAGCTAAGTACAATTGGCTGTAAAACCAATCAAATATTTAATATAAAAAATCAAATATTCAAATTATCCAATATGAATGGGAGAGAGTGAGAGAGTGGATACTATTTAATATTAATAAGTGCTGGGTTGTGCCAATAATATTTATGTTTATCGAGTTTATTATGCATTAATCATTAACAAAGTATTTATTTTGGAGGGATAAAGTGTTGTAGGGGTTTAATATTTGATAAACGCCACATGGCGTAACATGTAGTCAATTTTCAATGTGTAGAGTCATTTTAAAAAATAAAAGGTCAATGGTACGTTTTATTTTGAGTGTAATTATTTCAGGTAATATATTTCACAACCCTGGTTCGTGTAACCCGAATTCTGGCCTTCAAGGTAAGTTTTGTATTTGTTGTACAGTGTGGCAACATGGCGCCCGATATTTTAATACTCATCAAATTAAATGTAACCAATTAATTTAAAGTAATTAATTACAATTGGTCGCCTTGCGAACAGGGACTCTACATAAAATTTAATTTTATGTGGAGTATACCTACCAGAGAAACGGAATATTTACCTGAGGTAATTGCGAAAGTACGCAAACACGTGCGTAAGATAGGGTTAAGTTACGAGGTTATAAACATATATGTGTTAGAGATATAAGAACCAAAATGAGTACCAATGACAATAAAACATTAGAAATCAGTACAACTGATGAAAATTTGACTAGTTAGATGGATGTTCCATTAACACAAATTAGTCAGATTGGCGAGTCGAGTATGACTGCATTTGTACAATCAGAGACAGTAACAATAACCTCCATCTCAAGTAGTCAGGAAAATAAAACAGATGAGACAGCTGCGATGATGCAGTTACTATTACATAAATTTGATGAGAAGTTCAGCAAGCTAGATGTAAAGTTTGACGAAATAAAAAATGAAATTAAAAGACAAAATTGCCACTTTGATGAAAGAATTAACACAATAGAAACACGTTGTGATAATATCCAGAAACACACAGTAGAAATAGTTAATGAGAAATTTAACAGTAAAATAAGTAATTTAGATAACAAAATTGATCAAATTAATGACACAGTTAAAAACCAGATAGAGTCACAAAATAAAGAAATAGAAAAGAAATGTTTAACTTATGTAGAAAGTCAAATAGACATTAAAACAAATTGTGAAATAAATAACCAAATAGAATTGAAAACAAATGTTTTGCAAAGTCAATTAGAGAAAGTTGAATCAAATGTTGTAGACATTACAAAAAATATTGAAACTATAGATAACACAATATCAGAACATGAAAGAAATACTAAGAGTAGAATAAGTATTTTACAGAATAAGATCAAAGAAATAGATGATTTAGCTATACAAAATAATAATGATGTGCATGATAAATATGATTTAATTACTAATAGTTTAACAAGTGAGAAGAATGAGTTACGGGGGGGGGGGTAATTAATTAATTATGTAATTAAAGTAATTAATTACAATATGATCGTATGGATTGAAAATCATCCTACATTCGATTCAGAAGAAGGTTTACGTCGAATAGATAAAATTTGCTCTTGTGAATTACCATCAGAGGAATCAGATTTGCACGAATTAGTAATGAAATGTCAAGTTCACCGACACACAATCACATGTAAAAAGAATAATACAACATGTAGATTCAGTTTTCCTCGTCAAGAATGTGCTGAAACTAAAATTGTTGCTCGTTCATCATATGATTTTATTCGGAGTGGGAGTCGAATATGTTTGTTGAAGCGTCGTAAGGAAGATAGATGGATTAATAATTACAATCCCATTTTATTAAAAATGTGGAAAGGCAATATGGATATACAACCTTGTGGATCAAATGAGGCAATAGCATACTACATTGGCAAATATTTATCGAAATCTGAGGCAACAGAGCTGAATTCAGGTATTGCGCAAGCAATTAAAAAAATACAGCTTGAAGAAAGTGATACTGCTCGTAGATTGTTCAAGATATGTATGAGAATATTGTAGAAAAGACAAGTATCAGCATGTGAATGTGTATTTAGATTATGCCATCTCCACTTAAGAGAAAGTTCCAGAAAATGTGTTTTTCTCAATACACGAAAACCTCAGCAGCGATACAAGGTGTTGAAATTTGATGCTTTAGGCCGTGGCATTGGATATTGTGCAAATATATTTGGCGATACGAAAAAAGGCCTGTTCAACATAAAGACTATGACTTTGAAAACATGAGTTTGCTCGAATTCGCGATGCGATTTGAACCATACTATAATAAAAAACAAGATGAAAATGAAGAATCCATTGACCAGTATGAAAATGAGGTTGTACAAACTAGAAATCGATTTATCACGTTAAGTGACAATAGTAAAATGTTGATAAGAAATAAACCAGCAGTTGTACAGGTACCTTACTTCAAGGCATCAGATGATCCAGAAAATTACTATTATAGTATGCTTTTGCAATACTTACCTTATCGTGCTGAAAGTGAATTGCTTGCAGACTACAATACAGTGGAAATCGGTTAACACGAAATGACGGGGACCAGTTATTTTTTTCGTGTAACCCGAATTTCGCGTTAAGCGAACAAAAAGTGAAACAAAATGAGGAAGTGAACAAATAGTGTACTGTAGAGTATTTATTGTACTGTCTAGTAAAATGCAACAAATACAACCTATTATTTATCCTCATGGTTTATTATTGTTAATTTTTCTTAAAATTATTATTAGCTGTTCTAAATTTAGTCCTATGATTTAGGTTTTCTTATAGACTACTGTATGTCTTTCAACTTTACCGTAGTTTTCGTGTTTATCTTTATTTAAAATAATCCGTTATTTTCTTTTGCACACAATTTTGCACTATTTTATTTTCAACAAATTGTTCTAATTTATCAACGTGTTCAAACATTTCACCTTCCGAGTTGGCTTCAAAATATCGACGAACACGGCTCAGCAACGAAAGCATATCGGTAGCGGTAGGAACATTTTCACTATCATTTTCCATGTCAAGTTCGTCGTCACTATCATCACCTTCACAGTTGTCAACTTGCACTGTTTCCACGATATCGGTATCTGTTAATACGGGAGCCGTAGTTACGTTCTCGTCGACAGTCACATACTCATTTAGAGAAATTGAAACATTTAATACAGATGACACACGATTAAACATTTCAGATAGTGTAGGATCAATTTCATTTTCTTCGGGTTGTTCAGTTTCTGAATTTAAAATGAATCGAGCATGAGCGAAACAATTTTGAATTGTTGTAGGCGTCACGAGGTTCCACGCTGTTCTTAACAAGTTACAAGCATCCAGAACATTTACACAGAAATCTTTTTTCCCCTCAATAGTGGCCAAGTATTTCCGCAGAAGTAACTTTCTGTACTGAAATTTTAAAGTTTGCATAAACCTTGATCACAAGGTTGTAGGACACTAGTCGTGTTCGGTGGTAGAAAAACAAGTTTAATTGCCATCAATTTTAGGTCACATGGGTGGGCAGGACAGTTGTCAATAATTCTGAGAAGTGAAATGTTTTTCTAACGAAACCAGCCATTCGGTAAAAATTTTAGACGTCATCCACGCTCGTTTGTTAGCTCTATATTCTACTGGCAACTTTTTGACATTTTTAAAACAGCGCGGCTTTAAACTTTTTCCTATAACAAGTAACGGAAGTTTTTCTGACCCATCAGCATTGCAACCTACCATTACTGTCACTCTCTCTTTGGACTTTTTACCACCAGAGCACTGCTCCCCTTTGAATAAAAGTGTTTTATCGGGCATACAACGGAAAAATAGTCCTGTTTCATCGGCGTTGAAAATATCCTTACGTGGATAGTCTTTTAAAATTGCAGGCAGCGTAGATTGCAACCACGATGATGTCATTTCTTGTGACACCTGTCTTGATTCGCCTCAGATGTTTTTAAAGGTTATGCCATTTCGTTTTTTAAACCTTTCTAGCCAGCCAGGATTTGCAGTGAAATTTAAGTTCATCTGTTCAGCAAAAACGTTTGCTTTCTCCATCAGTAGGGGTCCAGAAATAGGAGCATCTTGTGATCTTGCTTGCTTAAACCAAACAATAAGAGCAGCCTCTAAGTTTTCGTGGTTTGCCTTACGGAAACGTTTTCTGCGTGGTTCAAACTTGCCCGACTCATACAGTTCTAAAGTTTTATCTCAATTTTTTATAGTCGTGTATAACGTCGAGTTTGGTATACCGAATGTTTTACAGATTTATGTTTTAGTTCGAATACCCTCATTAACAGCTTGGAGTTCAACTTTTTTTCGAAAGAGAGGACACTTTGTTTACGCACTTTCTTCTCCATTTTACTTCCGGACTGCAAAAACAAAATTTACGAAAGCGTAACTTCACTTAACACGTACACGTCACACGCTTAACGTCACTTAACTGGCTGTAAAAGACTAAGAAGTTTGTACAGTAAAAAAGTAAACAGTTAATCCTCACAATTGAGTAAATTTTTTACAATAAAATGTTATCGGTACCGTACCGCAAACTTTACCACCGCTGTACACGCACAGAATACAACTGAACTGAACTCACCACACCCTATAGAGTAGGTAGTTAATGTAAGCGATAACGGTTTATTTGCGGTCAATGAACAACACATTTGGTGCTGAAGGAGAGGCTATGGTTTCTCGTAAACAACGGTACACTGTATACAGTACGTACTGTAAATAGAACTTGGTACTGAAGACAAAACAAAACAGGTAGACAAAACAAACTATGGTCACTACTTGCTCTTTCTCTTTTAGAGGTGAAGAGTGGATCCCGTTACATCGAAAACAAGCTTTTGGGCGTACTTGTGTGGCTTTATTTTGTATGCAGTTACTTAAAAGCCAGCCAAAAAAAAATTATTTGTAACAAAAATTTTTCATGTTACCCGATATTTTTCAGGTAAACCTTTCGTGTTAACCGTACAAATAATACACTGTACATAACAAACGGCGATTGGTACCCGAGTGGTATTTCGTGTTAACCGATATTTTGTGGTAACCGTTTTCGCGTTAAACGATTTCCACTGTAATTCAAAAGAAGCATTTATGGCTCGAGAAGAAAACATGAAACGCATGAACGAGCACATGCAATTGTTTAGAAAACGAGACCAACAACTCGAGAATGCAATGAATCAGGTACATGCTTTCGAGATACTCATTGAAGAGCCTGTTTATACAGATTCTGATAATTATGCAGAAGTACAAGAATGACCAATGAATGAAGATGAATTCCAACAAGCCCAGCGAGCAGTGAATTTTGGACAAAGAGAAGTGTTTTCATTCATTACGCGAAACGTTCACGACCAAATCATGAACGGCATTAAAGATCGCATTCGATTATTCATTACAGGAAATGCAGGAACAGGAAATAGTTTCACATTACATCTTCTTAAAAATCAGGTTAATAGATGTTGCGGAAAAAATGCTGTAAAGGTATGTGTACTAACTGGAGTAGCAGCACTATTAGTTGGAGGCTCTACGTTACACAGCACTTTGAAGCTGCCCATACAAAAAGATGGAAGGATTTTACAAATGCCTCTTTTGACTGGACTTTACTTAAGACAAATGCGTCTGCAGTAGAAATATATTGAATTTATTTTTATAGATGAAATATCAATGGTACCTTACGAAATGTTATGCATGGTTGATTCAAGATTAAAGCAATTAAAGAATTGTGATGAGTTTTTCGGGGGTATCAATGTTATATTATGTAACGGTACAGAATTGTAGGGCCAAGGTAATATCTTTAAAAAATTTATATTCTCCCTGTAGGCATTGTTCACCTTTTTTGAACCCCGAGTTAGTCAACCAAGTATGCAGTGTTTATTACAAAACATTCTATGTTTCGTCTCCGCACTGAAGCAGCCCAGACAGATTATGAAATACGACACAATTTTGCATCAGCCGTGAATCACGGATGTAACCTCATATTGCGCCAGGCGGCAAAATATTGCTAAATCTTATGCCCAAGTTATAGCGCTCTTTTAACAACACCAATGGTAGTGCAGACTCAAGATCACGTGACCAGAAAACTTTTGTGTACTCAGCCTTAGCAGGACTAAGTTCAGTTCTATTGTAACTCTACAGCTTATGGTCGCGCGACCGTTAAAATCCTAAGTGCCCGGGCGAATCATAAAAGCCGGCCGGCTATATATATAAAAAATATATCAACTAAAACATTTTTAAAGTTTTAAAGCAATGAAGTGAAGTGAGTAAATAACAGTTACGTGAGTGCAGGAGGCGGAAGCAAGTGGAAAACACGAGTGTCGGACCAGCCGTATGAACACGCAGCTGAGGGGTAACAGTACTGAACCTTATTTACTAACAAAAAATAAATAGAAAAAATTCTAATCAAAGCATAAGTACCGTTTAATAGCCACTATTTAAAAGATTTTGTTAATGAGATACAGTAAGGGAATGTAAAGAGTATGAATGAGAGAGTATAGCAAAGTGTTGGTTAAAATAATAACATTATTGTCAATTCATTTTCATACTAGTAGTTTATATTGAAAGATTAAATACATATGTATTCCTGTCTTATTAGTGAAATTGCAGTGTAGAGTTAAAACCAAATGAAATAGTTCAGGTTAATAAATGAAAGTTAATTTGGTAAAATCCTCAAAATGTGTGTTAGTGTGATTATTGTGCAACCCAGATACCCTATTCTGCAGCTGATTTTTTCGTCTGTAGAACCTTGGAGGAGTAACCCTAAGGTAAGATATTATTTGCACTAATTAATATTGTTTCACTGGCGCCCAAACTGGGACTCGAAAAGTTTTAATTACATTCGCCAGACCTAAGTAAGCTGCAGAACAGGTTATTTGGAAGTGAGGGTGTGGTTAGAACGCTTTTAGATCATAGAAAGTAAATTTATTAAAGTAAAATTGATGATCATTTAATTAAACAATTTCATAATGGAGAACGTAGAGAATAAAATAAATGAAATTGATGTAGTTGTCGGCAGTGAGGCTGAAAATAAATCGATGTATGAAAACATGTCAACTGAGTCGGCCAATAAGGGCGATTCAGGTATTCAAACAGAGTCACTGTCAATAAGTGACAGTAATGTAGACGAATCTGTAATTAATGTACCGGGAGCAAATTCCACTCCTATTACAATTAAAACAAATGTAAAAGAAAAAGAATTGTCATTGGAGGACATATTTGATTTTATGAAAAATAATTTCAGTAAAGTGAATAGCAATTTCAATACCAAATTTGATGAACAAAAAAACGAAATTAGCGTAAAATTTGATGAACTTAAAATTGACATTAATGAAGTACAAATCAAGTGTGAGAGTAATTTTAATGAATTGAAATATGAATTAAATGAAACGTTGAGTCATTCATTACAAAGTATGAATAATAGAATTAAGGAAATAGAGAGCAGTATGACAGAAAAAATTGATAAACAAATACAGGAGGTAACTGAAAATTTTGAATTCAAATAAATGAATGTAATGTTGGTAGTGAGTATAAGTTCAATTATGTAGTTGACAAAATTAAAACATACGAAACTAATACTAATCTCAAAATAAATGAAATAGAAAGCAATTGTGAAAGCAAAATAAATGAATACAGTGCTGAAATTGAGTATAAAGTAAGTGAATGTCAATTGACCTTTGCAAATAAAATTGTAGAAATTAATGAAAATGTTGATAGTAAGATTAGTGAAACAGAAAGTAGTTGTAAGTCAGAAATACAGCTACTAAAAGGTGCTGTAGAAATGGTAAATAATGCCAGTATTCAATCTGAACGGGTAAACAACAACAAGTTTAAATTAATGGAACAAAAAATAATTAATGTTAAAGACGATCTAAACATGGAAATAAACAAAAAACTAGGTAGTGTTAATGAGCAAGTAGTAATCACCCGTAACGTAGATAGCGAAATAGAGTTAGAGTCATTTACTGGGGATAGGAGGGGGTACACCCTATGCAATTCCTAAACAGAGTAAGAGACTCTAATAAATTTTGTAACAGTAATTGGGAGATGAAATTATTGAAAGTTATGAAATGTTTTAAGGGAAGCCCCTCAATTTGGGCGAAGGTACACAAGGGAGATTGGTTAGATTTCCAAAGTTTTGAAGGGGATTTTAGAAGTAAATATTGGTCTGAAGAAGACCAAGAAGTGCTTAGAAGTAAGATAATGGGGCCGGGTAATTTTGGGACTAATGGTAACAATGTCACTATCTGTGTGATGAAAATGTATAATGAAGCTAAATACCTTGAACCCCCATTACCGTTTAGATCATTTGTACGCCATATAAGTAAACATTTACCAAGGGAGGTGCAAATTAACCTAATGACGCGGGAAGTGGAGGGTATAAATGATCTTGAACAAATATTAGATATTTTCCAGAATATCAGGGACTGGGAAATAGGTAGGCGCTCAAACCCGTCAGGGGTACATAACAATGAGAATCATAATCATAATCAATCTAGTGGGACACCAACCACATATAGAGGGACAAGGGGAGGCTACAATAATAACTATAAACGTGATGACTGGCGATGTGGAGAGTGTCATTGCGAGAACTATGGCAGCAGAACAACTTGTTATAGGTGTCATAAAGAGAGGAGTTGCCAGCGCAATAATACTGAACCTAACCAAAAAAGTCAACCACAGAGAGGAGGGAGCAGCAACCGAGGAGCACCGGGAAGCAGTGGAACTTCCAACAGAGGTCGTGGTGGGTACACTCCAGGCCGTGCAACCACTCAGATGGAAAACTAACAAGGACAGTGAGTGAAGGGACCCCACCATTATCAACAAATGACTGCGGGACCCAAGACAACAATGACTATATAAATAACGTCATCCGTACTGATCTGTCCAAGGAACTGATGGAGGAAGAGGACTTAGAGACAGCAAGACCAGAAACCGGACTGACAGAGGTAAGAATTCAACTTGAAGGTAAGGAAGTAAAAATTTTAGTAGACACAGGTAGCGAAATTTCTGTTATTTCCGAACATACATTAGAGGGTTTACAAGAAACAAATAAAATTATCCCAATTTTGCCAGTCGCGGGGGTGACTATTGTAGGTATTACCGGGGTTAGGAGTAAACGCGTATCTAAACAAGTACATTTGAATATGGTAATTAATGGAGTGGAGTATGATAATACATTTTTAGTAGTACGGGGACTAAATTTGGAGGTTATTTTGGGGAATGATTTTTTGATAAAGCATAAGGCGGTAATTGATTTCCAGAAGCGGTTGTTAGTACTTAATAATGAAGGCAAACCAGTCGAGATTAGCTTTGAACGGGTAGTAGATAAAGTGAGAATTTCGGGAGTTAAGATGATACTAAATCGGGCTAGTAAAATAGAAACGGAAATTAATGCATGGGTATGTAGAACGGAAGAGTTAGGGGGTACTATAAATGAACGAATTTGGGAGGATAGAGCGGGAAAATTTTGTAGCGAGGGGTGACGTAGGGAGTTCTCAACGTAAAGCATTGTGGCAGGTAATAGAGTGTTTTCAAGAAGTGTTTGCCGATGTACCAGGGAGGGCAAGAGACTATGAATGTGAATTAAAAGTAAGGGAACACGCACCCTATGTACAAAGAAGCTATCCGGTACCCTATTCAAAAAGAAGGGCGGTTCAGGCGGAATTAGATAAAATGTTAGAGGGGAATATAATAGAGAGATCAGTATCACCGTATTCTAACCCGTTGGTAGTAGTCATTAAGAAAGATGGCTGCGTTAGAATATGTTTAGATGCCTGTAAGATTAATCAAATAATTATCCCGGACCGGGAGTCACCCGAAGCAATAAATGAAATATTTCAAAAATTCAGTGGAGTTAAATATATGACCTCATTAGATTTAACCGCGGGGTATTGGCAAGTCCCGTTAGCTTGTGAAAGTAGGAAATATACAGCATTCCTGTTTAATGGAAAGAATTACCAATTTAAACGATTACCTTTTGGGCTGAACACCAGTGTGGCCAGCTTTATAAAATGTTTAGATGAAGTACTACAGCCACAAAATTTAGATTTTTTAACCATTTATGTAGACGATATATTGATAGCATCACAAACATTTTCCGAACATGTGGAACATTTAGAATATATATTAGATAGACTGCGTACAGGGGGGTTGACTGTCAATTGGGAGAAATCTAAATTCTTACAGAAAGAAATACATTTTTTAGGGTTCATAATTACACCAGATGGGATAAAAGCTAACCCAGAGAAAGTAGAATCCATTTTAAAATTCCCAGAACCTAGAAATATTAAGCAGTTACAAAGTTTCTTAGGGCTATGTAATTTTTATAGAAAATTCCAGAAAAATTATGCCCATATAACTTCAAAGTTGAGCTCAGTGTTACAAAAGAACAAGCAGTGGAAATGGGGGGAAAGAGAACGAGATGTGTTTACTAAAGGACCATTTTAGTAACATGATCATGATGAATCACCCTAATTTTGAACACACATTTTATTTACAGACGGATGCCAGTAATATTGCTTTAGGTGCGGAATTGTACCAGGAGGACGACAACAAAGAACATCACACTATTGCTTTCGCCAGCAGGACGTTGTTAGCTGCGGAAAGAAACTACACAACAACGGAGAAGGAACTATTAAGCATTGTTTTTGCGGTAAAGAAGTTTCGAACATATCTACTGGGAAATTCCACTATCATCCGGACTGACCACAAGGCATTATCTTTTTTAAACACCTGTAAGTTGACACACAGCAGGATAACCAGGTGGGTGTTAGCTTTACAAGAGTACAATTTTAGTTAGGAGTATATAAAAGGGGTAGAAAACAAAATACCTGACACTTTATCCAGGGTAGATACAGAGGGAATGAGAACAGGGAGGGACTTAAAAGAAATATAAATTTTCAAACTTAGTAGGGAAGATAGATTGTTTGAGGAAGAATTGAGAGATATTAATAGCATGCAGAGGACAGATCCTAAATTGAATAAAATAATAACTAGCTTAGAGTCCGATCTAGATGAGTTAGAGTATATAGCTTAGAGTCCGATCTAGATGAGTTAGAGTATAGCCGTTATTTCCAGATTTATCAAGGGAGTTTGTTTAAGAAAGTAGAGGGGGGAGAGCATGATAGTTTGTTTAAGAAAGTAGAGGGGGGAGAGCATGATTGGAGGTTAGTTATACCGGAAGGGTTGGTAGATAAGATAATATGGGATTGTCATTTTCGATATGGGCATTTCGGTGCTAGGAAGTGTGTAAATGTATTAAAAGAATCATGTTTATTTAAAAATATGGAACGGAGGGATAGAACTTTACTCCGGGGGTGCGATTTATGCCAAAAGTCAAAAGTAGTTAATTACCGGTTAGAGGGAGAGATGAGGTGCATTAAAGTCGAAAAGCCTTTTGATTTAGTTGCGGTGGATTTATTTGGCCCTCTACCAAAGGGAAGGGGAGGCGTAATGTACACTTTTGTGGTACTAGATACATTCACGAAATTCGTAAGATTATATAGTGTAAAAAGGGCAACTAGTAAAGTATTAAGTGAGAAAATAACAAAGGACTATATGATTAAAACTGGAAAACCCAAAATAATACTATCTGACCATGGACCCCAATTTATTAGTGGAATATGGCGACAAACCCTGGGTTGGGAAGGCATCATACCTAAACACACGGCGGTATATCATCCTCAGTCGAACCAAGCCGAAAGAGTCATGCGAGAATTGGGGAGAATTTTCCGGACATATTGCCATGCTAAACACAGTGAATGGCCAGCCTATGTGGGAAGAATTGAAGAATGGTTAAACTGTACCACCCATGAATCAACGGGGTTCACACCATATGAGCTAGTCAAGGGAAAACGTCCACCTAGGATCCTGGAACAGCTGTTCAACTTTCCACCGGAGAGCAACCCACGAGATTTGGGAGTAAAACTCAAACTCGCCAATGAAAACTTATTAACGAAAGGAGAAAGAAGAAAATGGCTTCATGATGCCAAAGGTAAGTGGATTAAGTATGAGATAGGTCAGCTGGTATTAGTGAGAAGACACGATTTATCAAGTGCACAAGATAAAGAGATTAAAAAATTCTTTTTGTTGTATGAAGGACCGTATGAAGTAGTTGAAATCAAAATGGATAATGCATACGTTCTACGAAATCAAATGACGGGGGAGATAGTGGGTACCCATAACGCCACCAATTTAAAAAAGTATTGGTTAAAATAAAATAATACATTAAATCTTGTAATTGAATATAAACTAAATAACTATAAAATTAAGAATTTAATATAAAACAATAAGTGGTAGCGGGTAGATGTTCCCCACTTGTCCCAGTGGGGTTCGTCTACTTCAGGGACGCGCCCCTGCCCACGCGAGCCTTGGTTTTCTCCATTTACCCTTATTTTCGGAGGAAGCTTTGTCCTTACCTTTAGTCCTACTTCTTGACCTTTTATTGATCCTTACCCTTTTTATTTTCCCGATTTCCTTAACCCTCCCCTTAGAAAAAACATGTAAACAATAGTTACATAAATTGGCACACTTTTTCGAACCATTTGATTGCCTTAATTCTAAACAATACATTAGGGCAATCCTCAAAATTAAATAAACTGGCGTTATTTATGATTTGTAAACTCATCCCTTAATTAGGTAGGTAGTGGAGAAGTTTTGTGGCTGAGCAAACAAAATGAGATAACAAATTTTCTGTATAATCCAATAGAATCATGGCTTACTGAGATGTGGTCATAGATTAGTGGTTGTGGTTTGTTTTATTTATGGGAAAAGAAGGAAGGTAAGGAACTCGGGGCTGCTAACAGGTTTTGTTTACATTCATTGATGTGGGGTTCTGTTCGTCTTCAATCGCATCTCTATAAACCATGATTCTGTACATGTAACATATAACCTATTTACAGGTAATTAAGGAAAAAATAATTTTTGAAAATGTTTTAAAAATGAAAGATATGTAACCAAAAGGTTTAATGATTATTTTGTGGTACCTGCTATGTTAGGTTAGGAGTAGAGATAAATGGTATTTAGAATGTGATTGTGGAGAAATTTAAAGAGAGATTTGAAACCAATGATGTAATGTTTGTAAAATTTATTGAAATACTAAGAAAGAATTACACATTAAACCCATTAGAATCATTTTGATAAATGTAATTAAAGTAATTGAAATTGTTTTGACTATACGAAGAGACTAAATTAAATTCAAAATGGTAAATTTTATTAATGAAGCAAAATTAATCTTGGTACGAGTTGGTACAAGTGATAAATATGTTAACTAAAAGATTTATAGAAACCAAAAAATTTGTAGGACGTATATATGCTAGTAGTGGTAACCAGAATGTTTAGACTATGTGAGTGTTTATAACAGTGCTTATAAAACAAGTCTTGCAGACAACTGTTTATGTAAACAGGTATGTTGTATGTTGTGACTAATGTCTACAGTCATGCTTGGTGACAATAATAAAAATGCTGTAGTCTGCTGAATCATTGCCAGCAGTAAAATCTTATTGTGAAACAAAAGAAATGAAGTTAATTTTTTTTTACAGATAAAATAATAATGAGGTAATTACCATAATTTAGAGCTTTGAGATAATAAAATTAAATTAATTTGGTATTTAAATTAATTGAAAAGATGCCTTTTAATAATGAACTTAACTTTATTTTCATTTGAATTCAAACTGGAATTATAAATTAAATGCTAATTGATGTAAATAATGATTAAAATATTCATTTAAAACTGACAACTGATGGAAATGTTCAAGCTGAGATAGTGTTTGGAAAATAAGATGTGCACATAACTGCTCATGTAAACTTTTATAATTGACAACTTATATTTTACGTCTAACTTGTAACAATAAAAAAATATGCCAAAATATAAAATAACTACAATCCACTACCAGGACTTACCTGTTGCAGAAATTTTATCAGAAGCCCAGAGTCGCCACCTATATCTTTGAAGGACAGATATGGAGACCTGTACACTTTACCTTAATAAAACGGACAATTTAGCAATCTGACCCCACCCAATTAATAATTCAGAAGATTCCGGAACATTAGACGAATTTTTTCAACACAGAAAGGAGAAAGTGGTAATGACGAAATAACTTAGTCTAACACATGGTTATGTTATGAAATGAATATTTTTTACTTACATAAGACGGAACTCCTTAATACACAACGCACAAAAAATAATACAAAACACATTTTTAAATGGTTAAATAGGCCTTACCCTCATATATTTCTTACACTATCGAAAGCCGCCCAGCTTTGCCCATACACACATCCATACAATTTAACATATACCCCTTCAATATTTTGTTTTACGAAGGCATGTTTTTATTCGTGGTAATTTGATTAACTGTTCACGGCCGACCGAACACGTGTTTTGTTGCCCGATTCCAAGGTCCGTTATTTCACTGTCGTCACTTCACAATTCGACTGTACCTATTATAATATTGTTACTTCCGTTAATTCCTCGGGTCCCGGTCGGTATGAAGGCGTTATTTTATTTAGGTATTCATACTTAAAAGTTGACCCGACCGGGCCCGCACAACGTGATCAGCGTCTGTTAGCGAACTTGGTTTCTAGTTGACTACTTCGTGTCTCATACCAATGTAGACTGCAATGTGCCTGCTTCCGTGGGTGGGAACGGCGGTTCACGGCCACCAGGTTTTCGTCGCCGTTCATGCTTAGTTGTTGTGTGGTAACCACTTTATGCATGGCATAGAGCTGGTATATGTGTGTGACCAGAGGACAATATTGGCTTCTGCTCTGCTGATGTCATTAACAGTAGGCGGGGCTTTAGCAGTATTTCCGGATGACCGATGAAGAGATGTTGAATAATTCTTCGTTCTAGCCATCTTGGGTTTTTGTCAAGAGCGTCACTTGGCGCGCCTGCGTCAGTAGTGGCGTGTGTGCATTGCCACACATGTACAGAGTTCTGCGAATTTTTAGGGTGGCGCGAATTCTTTGCCGCATTCCTCGACAACAACTGCGTCTTACTGCTTTGTTTCAAACTGTTCTGCTGGCCATGAGTTCTATAGTAATGGACATAACGTTGCACAATAATTTTTTAGAAAAGCCCGCACAAAAACGAAATAAATAAAAATGTACGTATCCCATACGATAAAAAATAAAATGACCCAAATTTTGACCCGCTACAAACTGTAGATTCCCCACCTAAGTGCGGTCATGACCTCACCGGACCATGACCGTGAAAGTAGTTAATTGTGACAAATCACAAATTTTACTTGATATAACCGGCTTGTGGTTTGTTGTGTTTTGTTAACCCGGTGGTTTGTTAGACTTAGTAGGGGGGTTATTTTTTGGGGAATCTACCAAATTTTGGAACAGGGCTATTTTCACCCAGATAGGGGTGGTAGTCCATTAGGGGCGTATCATTCATTATTAGTAAGTGTAACACTGAATTTTTATTGTAACGCCGAAGCAAGGATGGGGGTGGAATAAAAGAAAAAATGTCCACCCCTTCCGCATCAGTCCTTGTGGAAGCAACTGGGCGCTACAGTCCAGGGGGGGAAATAGTGAGTGTGGATGGGGGGTGACCCAGTTACAGGTCACGAGGGAGATGTGGTTTACGGCTAGGATGAGGTCTGCATGGCCAAGAAGCCTAGTGCAGAACACATTAATATGTAACGGGTATCAGGGGTTAAGGGATTAAAAGGGGGGTAGTAGAGAAAAAAAAAATTATATAGTAGTTAAGTATAAATAGATTTAATGCAATTTTGTATAATGAAGGTGTTATTTTGGATGGGTAATATTATACGGGGAACATTATTTAACCTATATGATTGAGCTGTAAGTAGACTGTAAGCTTATATTATTATTTTTAAACCAAACCAGCACTTTGTATAAGCAGAACCAATACTTTGCAAAGAATGAGCCTGTATGGCTAAGAGGAAACAAATCAGTTGTGGGATATGGAGTGATGGAAGTCCGTTTGTTAAATTTTAATCGAATGTGTAGAGTCGGGTGATACTGTGGCGGGTATCTGTCCGAGATTATGGTGTTGGGATCTCGAGTAGAGAAGTCCAGTAAGATCGGATGGGTGCTGCCGCAGCCACCGGACTAGGGGGGTAAGTACCCATGAGTTTAGTAAAGAGTTCAAGGGGGTTGTGGCACCATATCCTCGCTGATCCTCTTAGGTTAGGCAATAAGAGTTTGAACGCTTCGGCCTTCAACCTCTTATTGGGGGGGGGGGTATTGTAACGGTACAGAATTGTAGGGCCAAGGTAATATCTTTAAAAATTTATATTCTCCCTGTAGGCATTGTTCACCTTTTTTGAACCCCGAGTTAGTCAACCAAGTATGCAGTGTTTATTACAAAACCTTCTATGTTTCGTCTCCGCACTGAAGCAGCCCAGACAGATTATGAAATACGACACAATTTTGCATCAGCCGTGAATCACGGATGTAACCTCATATTGCGCCAGGCGGCAAAATATTGCTAAATCTTATGCCTAAGTTATAGCGCTCTTTTAACAACACCAACGGTAGCGCAGACTCAAGATCACGTGACTAGAAAACTTTTGTGTACTCAGCCTTAGCAGGACTAAGTTCAGTTCTATTGTAACTCTACAGCTTATGGTCGCGCGACCGTTAAAATCCTAAGTGCCCGGGCGAATCATAAAAGCCGGCCGGCTATATATATAAAAAATATATCAACTAAAACATTTTTAAAGTTTTAAAGCAATGAAGTGAAGTGAGTAAATAACAGTTACGTGAGTGCGGGAGGCGGAAGCAAGTGGAAAACACAAGTGTCGGACCAGCCGTATGAACACGCAGCTGAGGGGTAACAGTACTGAACCTTATTTACTAACAAAAAATAAATAGAAAAAATTCTAATCAAAGCATAAGTACCGTTTAATAGCCACTATTTAAAAGATTTTGTTAATGAGATACAGTAAGGGATTGTAAAGAGTATGAATGAGAGAGTATAGCAAAGTGTTGGTTAAAATAATAACGTTATTGTCAATTCATTTTCATACTAGTAGTTTATATTGAAAGATTAAATACATATGTATTCCTGTCTTATTAGTGAAATTGCAGTGTAGAGTTAAAACCAAATGAAATAGTTCAGGTTAATAAATGAAAGTTAATTTGGTAAAATCCTCAAAATGTGTGTTAGTGTGATTATTGCGCAACCCAGATAACCTATTCTACAGCTGATTTTTTCGTCTGTAGAACCTTGGAGGAGTAACCCTAAGGTAAGATATTATTTGCACTAATTAATATTGTTTCAATTATTTGGTGATCTAATGCAGCTACCTCCTGTCAGAGGAAGTCAAGTATTCCACCAGCCTGTCCATCTAGTGCCGGCAACACATTTGTGGCGATTGTTTACTCTACATGGACTTACTGGGAATATGAGACAACAAGGAGATACAACTTTTATTGATATTCTCAACGCTTTAAGAATTGGAAAACTTACAGCTGAACATATTGGGATTTAAATGAAAAAAAGTCAGTAATAAAGCGACTGGTGAGTTTTCAATTGAAAGAGCTCTAAGAATCTATCCTACAAATGAACAAGTGTTTAAACATAATCAGGCAGTAATTAACCATTTCAAAAGTAAAGGAATCACAATGAATGTAATAAAAGCTCAAGATACACTAGTGGATGCCACTCGGAGCATGGAGGATAAAAATTTGGATAATATCATCCCGACTGATATCAGTAAAACAGGAGGTATGCCAAAAGAGTTGGAAATTTTTGTAGGGGCCAAAATTATACAAAAATTTGTATAACAAGTGTACAAAGAAGACATACCATCAGTTCGTGTGGACTTTGGCCAAGGTGAAATACATAAAATTGATCCAATGTCTGTCCAATTTCCTGCAAAATTCAGTTATGGCACTGTTGAAAGAAGAATGCTGCCAATGGTCTTGTCGTGGGCTTCAACAGTGCACAAGATGCAAGGCAGTACTGTAGATCATGCGGTTGTTTATTTGGGACCAAAAATGTTTGCAGAAGGACAGGCATATGTCGCTTTTAGTTGAGTCAAATCTTTGGAAGGACTTCAAATTGAAGAAATAGATAACACAAAACTTCTTGGAAAAAAACCGTGCAATAATGATGCGTTAGCTGAAATGGACAGAATGCGATCACTTCATCCGAGATGAATATTGTTAAAATATGTATCAAATAATAATAATAATAATACTGTAAATTATTGTAATTATATTCATTTGTATCTATTTTTTGTAAATACTTCTGTATAGTAAATACCCTGCAATATATGAATGCAATTGTAACATTACTTTAATCATGTGATTATATATATACATATATAAATTATATACAATAAAAAGTTATTTATCAGTCTATCTATTTCATAAATAATTGTTTATTGGTTGCCAGTCATTCATTTCCATTGTTTAATTTATCCATAAATTTGACTAAAAAGGATAAAATAAAAAAAAAGGTAAAAAAATTAAAAAAAAAAAACGCTTGTATTTAAAATTTATAAAATATTCAATGTACTAAAAAGGCAAAAATAATTTTTCTTATACTAAGTACAATAATGATCCATGTACTACAAAGGAAAAAATAATTTAACTTTTAATCAAATCATCAAATACAATGAGAAATAATGAAAATAATGTTCGTTAATCAAAATTTTTGTAACATTAAGTATCACTAATAATAAAAGCGTGGGCGCCGAAGGAATGTTAAAGTACCATGTTTACATCAATGTTTAATAAAAAATACCTATAATTGATACTATTTGTCCTACATTTAATTGATTATTAAAGAGTTACATTTTTCAGAATATTCATATGTATGTAAATTTTTCGTACAAGTACAATCGTGTGCGATTCCATAATTCACGTTGCATAAAGAGAATTGTGTGCTGTATAATTAAATTTGAAAGTATAGAAGATACTTGAAGATTCCTTTCCATTGAATGAAGTCATACATTTGTATCATCTTTAAATCAATGTTTAATAAAAAAGACCTAGAATTGATTGTTCCACATTTAATCGACAATTAAGGAATTACATATTTCTTACATATGAATATTCTGAAAAATGTAGGACAAATAGTATCAATTATAGGTATTTTTTATTAAACATTGATGTAAACATGGTACATTAACATTCCTTCGGCGCCCACGCTTTTATTATTAGTGATACTTAATGTTACAACAATTTTTGATTAACGAACATTATTTTCATTATTTCTCATTGTATTTGATGATTTGATTAAAAGTTAAATTATTTTTTCCTTTGTAGTACATGGATCATTATTGTACTTAGTATAAGAAAAATTATTTTTGCCTTTTTAGTACATTGAATATTTTATAAATTTTAAATAAAAGCGTTTTTAAAAAAATTTTGTTTACCTTTTTTTTATATAACATTTAAATTAATCAATTAATACATCTCAAATTATTTAATTCAATCAATTATTTAAAACAACATATTTGAATTACCTTACTCCAAAACAATTACAATTCATTTATTACAAACTCTCATTATTTATTTAGTCTACTAAAATAATATTATTATTATTAAATCAATTTCTACTACATGCACACATTGTTTACCTACAACACCTGTTACAATACAAACACAATTAATTTCACTATGAATTTATTTACAATTCTTTGACATTATTTTTCTGCTTACCACACCTCATTTCATAAGTTAGCCAGGTCATAACCATAAACTAAAATATTTAAAATGTCCATTTACTGATTTTGTATTTAACCCCCATCATCATATATTAACTTGATGTATTTATAACACAACTCATTCTTATCGACACACATTACATTATAATTATTATTGTAATGACTACTTCCATTAATTATATTAACATAGTAATTAACAACATATTTGTCTCCCATTAATTCATAAAGCCTGTCTACATTGGTGATTTTAGTTCTGTCTCCATCAGTATTTTTGTTTAACATAAGGTACATTCTATCAGCATATTCCTCCACTATATCTATCACAACATCAGGTAAGTTTTTATCATTATATTCATCGACTACATCAGTTATCTCATAAGGTAAGTAATCAATATCCCCAACCTTATCATCATTTGCTGTACTACCTATTTCTCAAGGTAAGTATTCAATATTATTAACTCCCGTAGTATCTAACCTCTCTGCTAATTCGTTATAACCCCTGTTCAGCTTAAATAATTCTATCACTCTCTCTCTCGCTCTCTCATAATCACTTTGTATTTCCATCAAAACTCCCTTGCCACTACTATTATTTATTCTGTTATTTATTTTATCTTCTAACACCACATTTTTATTATATCGTCATAATTACCACTAGTTTTAAATTCGTCACTTACCTTAGCACTTGTACCTTCATTATTTTTGTTTTCGTTATACTCACCTGTAACTGTATCGTTTTCTACCTCCTCCTTCAAAGTTCTACTCTCGTTTACTTCGTCTTGGATTTTATTTATATTTATAATTATCCCACCTTTCATTCCCACAATAATCTCACTCCGTTTTTCTAGTTTCTCGTTTATTTCTCTTACTTTTTCGTCTTGTTTATTTATTTCCGTTTTCAACTCTATGCTGCGTGCCCTTATCGCTGACTTGATTTCATTTCTAAATTCATTCAAACTTGTTCTCAAATTATCTGACTTTAACTCTATGCTACTTGTATTTATTGCTGACTTGATTTCGGATTTGATTTCATTTAAACTCGTGTTTAGATTATTATTTTATGATTTCAACTCATTTAAACTCATCTTTACGACATTTATTTCTGATTTGATTTCAGATTTTAAATTATTATTTTCTGATTTCATTTCGGTTCTCATTCCTGACATCATTTCCATCATCAACGCTAATTGGTTAAATATATTTGCATTATCGCTTTTGCTATTTTTAGCATCTACTACCTCAATTTCGTCTGTTGTATCGTCTACGTGCTCGTCAATATTTGTCGATACTAAATTGTCTTGCATAACATTTAAAATTGATTCCCCCTCTACACCCTCACACAAATTTGCATTCTTGTTTTTCTCTGCCATTTTGACCAGGTTGTAAATTAATTTGATTTAATTTTAATTTACAACGTCCCTGTTCGGGCACCAACTGAAGTATTACGAGTTAATTAAAAGGTTTAAAATATTGAAAATTGTATTACCTACCTTTATCGGTAATTTACCAAGGTGTCGTTTGGTGTACTTAGCAGAGAAAAACAGGGAATGCAATTGACAGACACATATTTATAAGTTCAAATAAAATATTACTTTATTTACTTTAGCATGACATTTTCTTTTTTGCTTGAATCTGTTATAACCCCATTCTTGTTATCGAATTACGTGATACATAGTGACAACCTCTGCGCCACACAACTACTACTAATACAAACAATATATATATTTTACTTCTTATAAAATCTTAATTATTAAATTATGTATTCTATAATTTAAGACGAACCAATTCTTTGTTATCGCACACACCCACACATTCCAATTACCCCATTTTTTAGATTTTGTTAAACAATGAATTTAGTTTGGAAAGTTATTTCCTTTAGTGATTATATTATAGTAGATAGTAATACAGTGTACTCATCCTGGACAGGATTCCACGTTGTTATGCAATGTCTCACGCACTGTTCCACTGTAGTTTGTTCATTTTAAACTTCCGCCACCCATTACGATTAATTCTTGATCACATCGAATGACACCTTTAGTTTTTTGTAAAAAAAACTAAACGCACACTTTAATTATGATTTGATTTGAATGACTTCAGTGATTTACGCACACCCGACCGGCCGGCCTTATTACTTGGTGGGAAGTGACGCTCGCTACAAAAACTGGCGAGCATTTCCATTTTCACCGCCTACATGATGTTGGCGGAAATACAATGACGTTCAGACAGTTCATTGATTCTTTTCGATCGTCGACGCTGTTTTGTGGTGATACCACAGGCTGTGGCTCACCATTTCCTTCGTCTCCCAAGCACATGGCAAGAAATCTTTCGGCTTAGCCATTTTTTGTTACGGCGTCCTTTTCGCTTGTGCGACGCAGGTGAGGCGCTCGTGTGGGTGGACTCACATACCACACGTGACAATTCTCGGATTTTTTGTACCGCGCACACCGTTCCAGACTAACGTATGATTAAAAAGCTCTGCTGTAGTTCTTTGTGCAAGTCGACATGGGAATTTGCTATGTCACTTTTAAATATAGAAAGTAATAAAAGAAACCCCCCTTTTCTGTCCTATTACAGCTCTGTTCAACACAGCCGTACGGCTTTAAGATGTGTGTCGACTGCCATGAACTTGGGGCCCGCAACTGTATACTATACGGGCTTTTCATGCCCTGATCACGTGGTCCCCCTTGATCCCCGCTCCGCCTCTCGTCCTTACACATCGAAGATTCTGGAAGTTAGAAATGCGTTGTAAGATTGAAAGGCACGTGTTTCTCTCATGGTACCATCGTGACTTCAGACTAATTACTGACATACCTTACCTTATACGTTAAGGGTTTTGTCCCATACTGTGTGATCCAGTTAAATATATCCGTTGACTCACCTACGCTTTGTTCCAACTACCAATGCGTACCTAACACTGGCTCGCACCAAAGTACAGTAAACCCTCGATTTAACGGACCTCGGTTTAACGGACTTCGGATTTAACGGCAGAATTTGACAGACAAAACGATTCAAAAAAAAAAAAAAATCAAAGCATGATAATGTTTTTAGGCTTTTGAAATGTATAATGTGCCATAAACTGCAGACTCTCCTGATCGGGCAATATTGCTTGGCTATCGCAGCATTCTTTCGTTCCTTTTCTTCTTGTTTCTTGTTTTGAAACACTCAGATTTTCTCATCTTCAGTTGTATTTGATGAGAACGGAGTATTCATCAAGAATTCGTTTAATTCTTCACGATCCCCATCTTTGCGTTGTCATTGATGCAGGCGTCGCACATGTTCAGTGGAAGACATCACGACGACTAACACTGAACAATATACACTGATATGCATCTTATTTTACTGTGAAATATTCGTCCATCGGCTAATACAGCAAGCATTAACAGTGGCACGTAATTTTTCATTTCCCGTAATCTTTACTGTTATAGATTTGGTTCCCTTTTGGTCCACCATAAATATACGTAAATAAAAAATACGGGCGTTTCATCGGCATTTCCCATGTGTTCAAGTGAATAATTATGGTTCTTGCGTAAATGAATGACAAACCGCTGATACTGTAGGAGTTTTTCTTCGTAGTCACTCGGTAGTTTTAGCGCGAGTGATGTACGTCATTTAAGCGCAAATCCATTTCGCCGCATCATTCGTCTTATACACCTGAAGCTGGCTTTGAAACTGGAGACGTTTAATTCTTCTGCGATTTCTAAAGCTTTTAATTTTAAAACATGTCTAGTGACAGGGAGTCCTTGCCTTCTTAAAAGCCGTACGTATTCACAGACGCTGGACTCTACTGCTACAAAACGCCCAACTTGAGGTCCCACGAATGCTCGTCGTGCAGTATTTGCATTTGAAAGTCGTTCCTTCTGTTTTCTCCATCGTTGAATACAGGATTCATCAATATCGAATTTCCTTGCGGCTTCGCGATTGCATGTTTTTCTACATTTTGTATCACAATTAATTTATAATTCACATCGTACGGGTTACATTTAATTTGATTTGACTGCGTGCCTTTAGTCTCCACAATATCACTCATACCGCAAACGCACTACAAAAACGCCGAATGAAAACAAAGTACAGATAAGCGATGTTGTCACTGTTACAATAGAAAACCACACTGGCAGTTTACCCGTTATTTAGAAACATGTTATTCACACCCCCTCTACCCATCCTTTGTCTTGCTGTCTACAGAAGGGTGCGAGCACACGCACTTACACTTTATCTTCCTATTCTTTCTTCAGTTTGCTGTTAAAACATTCGGTTGTAGTCAGAAATCATAACGCCAGAGTTAACTACAGCCAGGCAAACTGCTATTGCTTAGGCAGTAAACAACTCATAGATACCAAAAGCGTTCGTCCCGCCAGACATCAGGTATAACTTCAAAAATCGTTAGCGCACAAATGCAAGACGCAGGCCAAATTAGCTACCATGTTTTTAGGAGAAAAAGTGCGGCTTGTATTCGGAACAATTCGGTATTTGCATGATATTAATAGTATTAAAATTTCAAGTGTTATAGACCTATTTGATTTAAATATATCCTCAAAAAACAAAATTTGCGATTTAACGGACTTTCGATTTTACGGACACCCTTCAGCCCCAATTAGTCCGTTAAATCGAGGGTTTACTGTATTACATAGAATGGTTCATATTCACCGAATGGTTATATAGAAAATTATTAAAACAGAAGTTCTATTCCTTTTGCCCCGTTACAATACCCCCCCCCCCCAATGAGAGGTTTTATGCCAAAGCATAAAAACTCTCATTGACAAAACCTAAGAGGATCAGCTCGGATATGGCGCCACGACTCTCCTTTACTTCCTTATTCAAATCATGGGTTACTCACCCCCCTAATCCAGTGGCTGTGGTTGCACCTGCATGACTTTACTGGACTTCTTGCCTCAGGATCCCAACACCATAAAGCCAGACAGGCACTAGACGCCCCTGCCCTGACGCGCTGGCCAGCACAGGGCCGCCACCACAGTAATACCAGACTCTGAAACAATCAATTAAAACATCAGTAAATGGCCTTTCACTGTTCCATATCCCTAACTGATTTGGTTTCCTCTTAGCCATACTGGTTTGCCTTTATCAAAGTACTGGTTTTTTATCTTAACTCTTAGTACACCATTAACATTGTTTTAACATATATCTTAACATAACATAATACATTTTATTTAGTCCACTTACATGTTAACATACCTTGGCATGTCATATCAGAAACAAAAATTTTTTTTTTCAAATTCCAAAAATAACTCAAATTCAACTACAGATTCAACTTTCTGATTCCAATTAAAAATTCCATTGTGATTTCAATTACCACTTCCAATTACCATTGTTATCTATACACAATACAAGATATGGTTATATAAAACAGAACATTATTCAATACAACAAATACATAGTCAACAAAATATTTATTTCACTACTTCATTATTAATCTATTAATCGTATTATAATGATTTAATTATCAATCTTCTCTTCTTTATTATTCATTTTAAAATCCTCCACACACATCATTGCTTAATATCCCCCCTTCAAAACCCCTTGTTACAATTTAGTGTAACCCTGCGCCAGGCGTCTTGACCAGTGGCCTCATCCCTGCCGAAATTATACAAATTCCATAAATGAAATTTCTCCCTCGTAGCTTGTAACGTTGCTACCACCCATCCACTACTCTATTTCCCCCCAAGGCTGGACTGTCTCGCCCAGTTGCTTCCAAAGGCTGGGAGTAAACTTTTTTTTTTCTGGTATACCAGTAACCCTACTAAAATAATTATCTGCAAGCCCTTAAGCAGTCTATCACCTTTCCATAGGTGTATAGCTGTAGTTCCAAAGTTATTTTAGATTCCCCTTTCCTCCCCATTTAAGTTTCTAAGTTCACCAATTTTTATAATAACAAACTATGGTCAGGGTACAATAAGTCTGCCCATAGCTTGTTACCGATAAGCCAAAACCACGGTCAGGGTTCGGTGAAGCCGTGACCACCTGAAAATGGGGAATCTCCTTTTTTTATTAATATGTTTACATATAAAACCAAAAAAAAACTTCTAACAATATTTACTTTTATCCTACAACACATACAAAGTGTTCTCTAATACCATACAGTTTTTTGTCATATTCTCTTTACTATGTCTTTACTAATCATCAGAAATAGCGGGTACAAAATAATTTAGTTGATTCACAATGACTTTACTCTATTTAAGAATTACATAAGACACTTGTCTGTTATCTTTCATCTGTTACTTATTCTTAATCCAAAATATGTAACTATATATACATACATATATATTTTCTACTAAACTTTCTGAGCTGGCATCTACACAAAGGCATAATTTTAATTGAATTTTGTCACTTGCCAAAAAGGTGGCGATACAAATCAATTGCAAAATTGGGGGATCACCATGGAGTGTACAGGTGCCACTGAAAAAAAATAAAATCTGGGAAACGTTTGTATATAAATATTTTTTTTTGTGTAAATAAAATGTAACTGAAAATCACAGCCCTAGCTATAGAAAAATTTTGACTTAATACTGTTGACATAATACAAACAATTTTACATTGCATCTTGAGCTTCGCCAAACGATGCACCTATGACACTAATGTCTACTCAAGATTATTAGGGGTCCCCCTCCCCGTTCTTCAAACTTAGTAATTTCTACTTACACCAGTTTTGTAGAGGAGGACCATCGTTGTCCCACCCCCAAGGTATGAGGTATACTCCAACCATGGTCTGCCCCTAAAAATCCGAAACCCACGGTCAAGGTTGGTGAGGCCGTGACCGCCCAAAAATGGGGGAGCGTCCCTTTCTGAAAACATTTAAACATACAAATACATTTGTTATACATCTATTTTTATTTTGTCCAATAAATTTTTAAATTTGTTGCATTGTGCGTACCCACTATTTCCCTTGTTACCTGATTTTGCAACATGTGTGCGTTGTCCATCTTAACCTCTATTATCTTATACGGACCTTCGTATAATAAAAAGAATTTTTTAATCTCCTTTTCTTGTGTGTTTGACAAATCATGCCTTCTTACCATTACTTCATACTTAGTCCATTTACCTTTCGAGTCATGCCGCCGTTTCCTTGTTTCTCCCTTAGTTAGTAAATTCTCATTCGCTAGCCTCAGTTTGATGTCTATATCTATGGTATTACTCTTTGGTGGATAATTAAACAGCTGTAATAATATTCTTTGTGGGTGTGTCCCCTTTTTTAACTCGTATGGTGTGAACCCGGTAGACTCATGGGTCGTGCAGTTGAGCCAGTCTTCAATTTTACTTACATACATAGGCCACTCGCTGTGTTTGGCATGGCAATACGCCCGAAAAATCCTACCTATCTCCCTCATTACCCTTTTGGCCTGATTGGACTGGGGATGGTACACTGCTGTGTGTTTAGGTATTATGCCTTCCCAACCTAAAGTCTGTCGCCATTTCCCACTAATAAACTGGGGCCCATGATCTGAAAGTATTACTTTGGGTTCCCCTATTTTGGTCGTATAATCCCTCGTTATTTTTTCACTTAAAACTTTGCTCATCGCCCTCTTTACACTATACAGCTGTACAAATTTTGAAAATGTATCCAGTACCACAAAGACATACATTACTCCCCCTCTACCCTTTGGTAATGGACCGTACAAATCAACCGCAACTAAATCGAAAGGTCGTTCTACTTTAATAAACTTTAATTCTCCCTCCAACCGATAGTTAACTACTTTGGATTTCTGACACAAATCACACCCCCGGAGTAATTTTCTAACTCGCCTTTCCATATTTTTAAATACACATGACTCTTTCAATACATTTACACATTTGTTCGTCCCAAAGTGCCCATATCTAATATGACAATCCCATACTATCTTATCCACTAAACCCTCCGGTACAACTAACCTCCAATCACGCTCACTCCCCTCTACATTCTTAAATAAAATCCCTTGATATATTTGAAAATATCGGCTATACACAAAATTATCTAAGTCGGCCTCTAAACTTGCAATTATTTTCCCCGATTTAGCATCAGATCGTTGCATTGTTTTAATATCTGTCAGTTCCTCCCCAAAAAGCCTATCTTCCCGACTGAGTCGAAAAATTTCTCTCTCTTTTAAATCCCTCCCTGTTTTATTTCCCTCTATGTCTACCTTTGATAGAGTGTTGGGTATCTTATTCTCTACCCCCTTTATGTACTCCCAGGAAAAATTATACTCTTGTAATGGTAACACCCACCTGGTTAGTCGACTGTGTGTTAATTTACAGGTATTTAAAAAAGACAGCGCCTTGTGATCTGTTCTGATGATCGTACTATTTCCCAGCAGATATGTTCTAAATTTTTTAACCGCTAAGACAATGCTCAACAGCTCCTTTTCCATCGTGGTATAATTTATCTCAGCTGCTAATAAGGTCCGGCTAGCAAAAGCTATAGTTCTGTGTTCCTTGTCCTCTCGTCCTCCTGATACAGTTCTGCGCCAAGGGCTATGTTGCTGGCATCCGTCTGTAAATAGAATTTTTGTTCGAAATTAGGATGTTTCATCATGATCATACCCATAAATTTTTCTTTTATTTCATTAAACGTGACCCTTTCTGCTTCTCCCCATTTCCATTGTTTATTTTTCTGTAATAGCGCACTCAATTTCGAGGTTACCTGGGCATAATGCTTTTGAAATTTTTGGTAAAAATTGCACAAACCCAAAAAACTCTGTAATTGTTTTATGTTCTTAGGCTCGGGGAATCTCATGATTGCTTCTACCTTCTCTGGGTTAGCGTGAATCCCTTCTGGTGTGATAATGAAGCCCAAAAAGTGTATTTCTTGTTGCAAAAATTTAGATTTCTTCCAGTTCAATGTCAACCCCCCTCTTTGTAATTTATCTAACACATACTCTAAATGTTCCACATGCTCTGGGAGCGTCCTCGAAGCTATTAAAATATCGTCATCATACACAGTTAAAAATTCTAAATTCTTAGGTTGCAATATCTCGTCCAAACATTTAATAAATCTTGCAACGCTAGTGTTGAGTCCAAAAGGTAGTCTCTTAAATTGATAATTTTTTTCCATTAAAAAGAAAAGCAGTATATTTTCTACTCTCTAACGCTAATGGGATCTGCCAATAACCCGCGGTTAAATATAACAATGTCATGTATTTAACCCCACTAAATTTCTGA